>VDFB02184238.1:0-16214 GCA_007258455.2 Sequoia sempervirens
AATCATCAAAAGGACTTTCAATCAAAATAAGAAGAGATGGTATGACAAGATACTATGTGTTTTATGGGATGATAGGTTCACTATCGAAGAAGCAATCAAAAGCAAACATTTGAACTAGTTTTATGGGATGATATATAGATGATTATCAATGTGATGCAGTTTCCCTACATGCCATGGTATTGACTAAGTTGGATGAGAAAAGAAGAGAAACTCATGATAGGAGTGTTCAACATAAGATCATGAAAAATATTCATGATAAGGTGTCACCAAGGGAGTTTTAGGTTGGTGATTTGGTTCTTTTTGTGGAACTCCAAATTTGAAGATAAGGGAAGGCATGGGAAATATGACCCTTTATGGCTTCAACCTTATGGAATAGCTAAGAGGTATGAATTCAATGTATACCATCTCATATATTTTGATGGAGAACTACTGGAGTTGTAAGTATATTGTTAGCATTTGAAGTATTACTTTTCATAAGTGATGCAGCTAAAAAAATCACTAGTGAGTGAAATTCTACATCTTCCATTTTTTACCATTTCTTCAAATGTTCTTGTTTCCTACTTAGTCAAGATGGTGTTTTTTGTGTTTTTTCAATGCTTTGTTGTCCGCTCAAAAATCTGGGTTCTCACTATGCATGTAAAAGACACTCATCCCCAACCAGAGCCATTATTGGGACTCAAATTTCATATTGACTCTTTCTTGATTCCTTTCCGTTTGTGTGCCTTTGATGTACCCATTGTGTGATCTTTCATAGATAATCAATCTAAGAAACTTTATAGGGGTCATCAAGTTGATATATGTTAGTGGTTGGGTGTTTCCCTTCCCTTATCCTTAGTCAGTTATTCAAACCTCAAAAATCCAAAAAATGATTAAGTTTGAGGCTTCTAAATTGTACATCTTCTAAAACAGATGAATAGGTATTTTTGGTTCAAGTTTAGGGAAATTTGGAGTTGTGAAATTTAGTACCAGTAAGAGCTTTTCCTTGTTCTAGGAACCATCGAAACTACTGAAAGGTTCTCAGTTCCTCCCCTATCACAAACCACTGACTTATCTTTTGTTCCTTAGCCAATTTTTTGATGATGTTGGTCGGAATTTTACCTTGTACTTGTAACCATCAAAACCATCAATGGTTCCTATTCCCATTCACATTTTGTCCCAACATTGATGGAGGATGAACAAAAATGCTAAGTGTTTGGGTTGGAGCTTCTTGTAGTTCCTGGAACCATCAGAACCCTCAACTTGGTTCCCAACCCCCCTTCAAGTGATGATTTTATTTTTGATGGTATACCTGAAGGCTGATGGTCGACAGGGTTAGACATTTCAAGCCTACGAGAATTTTACTATTTTTATTCATGGTAGAACTAAAGATATACGTCCAAGCCCAACTCACCGTCGATAGAGCCTAGAATACATTTTTTTGTATTGGATTAAGAGAAACAATATTACATCAGATCAGCAACAATGCTGGAAGGAACAGCAGGAAACAAAATTACATCAGATCTGCAACTATACTGGAAGGAACAGCAACAATGCTGCTAGAGAACAACAGTAGAACAATCAAAAGGGGAACAGCTACAGGCTGTTATATAACAGTAGCAGGAAAGCAACAAAATGTTGCCAAAAACAGCTGGAAGAGACATCTATCGTAGACCTTTGCTATTATATGAATACAAAGGTACAAAGATACAACAGAAACATTCAAACAGCAGACAAGCTGCAAAAAAAAAACTACTCTGTTGATTATTATAACAGTTCAAACTCTCCACCGAAGCAACTGCAGGAAAAGGAAACCATTGCCGGAATAATGCCCAACTCCTATTTCCACCAACCTGTGTTTATGGTGCTGCTTTTCGAGCCACTTTATGAAAATAAATATCCTCCCCAAGGATCTGATGCTTCCATTTTGGAGGGATTCTTTCTTGGTCATTGATTTCATGTAGCTACAATGATCTATTTTAGGGTATTGTGGGTTTTTCTAGGAAGCTATAATTTTTCATGAATGGACAATACTGGTAGAGCAAAGCATAGTAGAAGAACATTTACAAGGGTATAACTTTTAGAAAATCAGTGGTAGAGAAATTTAAAGTGGTAGGGAATGTTTTTTTTTTTCACTATAAAGGGAATGTTGTAAAGTTATTTTTTAGTTTTATGTTTCTATTGATATGTATTCGAATTCAGAAAATATATCATTTTGAGATCTCTTCTTCAACTACATTTGTTGTCATGAATGTAATCACCATTAGAGGAATGTGACAAGTTCTAAATTTGTTATAAATATGTTCTAATAATGCTTTTGTGTATTTTCATATGGGTGTGGATAGTTTATTGACGGATTGCTAATTAGATAAGGCTAAAGTGATATTTGTTTATTCTTAAAAAAGTAGGTCAATTATAATTGTCATATTTTTTTCCACTTCTCCTTATTAATTGTGAGTTTGATTCCTGAGGAAGTGATCCCACAATAATGGGTTACAATTTTGGCCAAACTTGACATTAAAATCAAGATTTTTTCACGGACATTCACTTTCTTACACACCTAGGTTTTGAAGATGAATCAAACTAGTTATTTATTATATATTTTGTGTAGATTCTAATTATATTTAAAAAAAAATTAAAAAAAAAATTGTGAATCATTTTATGTAATTTTTAATAACTTATTTTTTCTACTAATGAACATTTTTAAAAAGTGATGTTTACTTCGGCCCACGTAACTTTTTTTATAGATAGGATACAATTCCTAATTTTTAAAAAATATTTTTTTTTCACACTAATATCTAGGGGATGGATATTTTTCACTTAATTTTTTATTTACATATTATTAATTTTAAAATTAATTTTCTAAGTTAAGTAATTATAATAATTTGGGCCAGGAGTCCATAACTTTTGTATTCATTTGAATTAACTTATTCTTTTTTTGTTGGAATAAGGACATCAATACCTAGTGTACATGTATTTTTTAGAATTTTTTTCCTCTATTTTCCTATTTTTTCATATGTGAGAAACAAAAGACCTTGATGTTCATTGAAAATCCTACATTCACAAGCAAGAAATAAAAAATAAATATAATAATCAAATTAAACATATTTAAATTTATACCTTTTGGGAAGCTTATAATAAGGGCTATATGATTACAAAACATAAATTTTAAATGAATTCATTTGATTACCCAAAAGGTAAATCAAAAGTGGTTTTTTATCAGCATTTTGATAGGTGTAGAGGAGACTCAATTATAGGTATGGTTTAAATCTAACAAGGTTCTATCCAAGGAAGTTTGATCTAAGGGGGTTTGATCAATCCCTCTTTAATTAAAATAATTTAAATGGAACCTTTAAAGTCATAAATCATTGTATTTTCTAAAAATATGTGATTTCGTGCAAAACCGTGATGTCCCAAAAAGTGTAAATCCCATTATTGTGGCAAAGCACCCATATCAACATAGTTTGCCTCGGATAAATATCAATCTCATTGTGCTTGTTCCAATCACCCACATTCAAACAAACCATAAAAGTTGTTTATATTCAATTCTAGTGTGTGTGTTCATGATATCATTATTTACAAGGAATAAAGAAAATAATTTTCTAAGAATCATGGAACTCACCCCACCTTCCATCTATTTCCAAGGTGTTATATCAACTATATAGGAGTCAAAGATAACTAGTTTACTTAGTCCAATGACAATCTTAGGAGTTTCATAACAAGGTGACTTTAGTTATCATCAAATTCATTATTGCTTATCATGGGTGACTTTAATATGTGTTAAAGTATACCCCTGAGAATACCCTCTCAAGTTTAAGTTGAGCTCAACATGTAGAAGTAAAAACCCACTCTTGTTGAGTTAGCTCAGAGTCCTCATATTTTTGTAGATGAAATAATTTTTCTCAATTGTAAAATTCTAGTTCTAGGAAGTGGAGCATTAATTTTCAGACGTAACAAACCCCACATCCAAATGTGTAATGTGCAACAAACAAGGTACAATCAAACACTAAATTTTGAGCAAGCATGGTAGAGTGTTGGGATATTATTGGGCCACATGAACACTACCTAGCCATGTCATTCATCCCAACTAATGTTACATTTTGATTGGCCCAATTAAATATAGTATCTCCACTATGACAAATGCCTTTATTTTTTTATTGTCACGGTTGTGTGTGTCCATCCTGTTGTGTCGACCACTTCCAATTTTCCATTAAGGCCCTAATTCAAATTCAATGTTGTCATAGATGTGTAGCTCCCATTAAGAAATATTTAATATTGTTGAAGTACTTACAAATATTTTCAACAACTATTGTGAGCCCTTGCATTGACCACCATCAACACAATATGTCAATTCAAAATGTTGGAGTTGTTCATTACAAATGTTTGGAAATATTTATTCCTTGTTATAAAAAGAAGTTTATTAGTCATTTTGGGGGTTGATTGTTGAGCCAATTTTTTGGTCTGCAAGTGCCTTGAGTTAGTTTTCGAGAATCAAGCATTGAAAGCCTAAGCTATAAATGAAGGGATATATTTTTAAAATGTACGAAGAGTTTTGTGATACATATTTTTTTGTAATGGTATGTCTCCATGAATATTTGCAACAATTCAAAGGAGTTTTTAATCATGGTTTGGTACTCTCTTTCGTCTCTAGCAAGATCATAATCACGATCTAATGTATGTGTGACACCACTAATACATTGTAAACCTTTTGTAATGGTTGTTTCTCTATTCCATGTAAGAATTTAAAATTTTATTTCTAGTTGTAATCAACTATATTAAAGGTATTATGCAACTAATTAATCTTGAATTAGAGGAAAATATAGGGGTTAAGTTTACATTAGGTATAGTTGTTTATTTGTTACAATCACATTACATTTTAACTAATTTAAAAATCCATTAAAGATATGTTTAAGAGTGTCTTTCTGATTTTAAGTTAAGCTCAAAGTATAGGAGACCATACCCACTCTCATCAATTGACTTTTAACCCTCCTCAATTTGTTGATGAACCTTTATTTTTCCTTAATGGATGGCAACCCTTGGCCTTGAAGTTATAAGTGCATTCTATGATTGTAGAGTAATGATTTGCGACACAACATAATCCAAACTAGAGAAAAATTGAATTTTATTTTGATGTGTTGGCTTTGTGTGTGTGTGTGTGTTCACTAATAAGTAATGCCAATCAACCCAAACTTCCAAAACAATACCATTATTAAAATTTTACTTTCAACATCAAACAATCTAATAGTATAAAATGCATCAACCATCATCACGGAAATATGAAGGCTGAAGAATGAACTAAATGTTAGTTATATAATAAAAAACTACACAAAATTGTCTAATATGTAGAACTTATGTTTATCAAATTATATAGCATTCAAGTTATCATTTAAAAAAATTATAAAAGATATTAACCATCATCATTATTTTGTTAATTAAGAAGATTGAATTACATACTACTTGTATAATACAACACAACACAAAATCATCCAATATGTAAAACATATGTTAAAAATTTAAAAGTTATCTATCATTGAAGCTATTATTATAAAAGAAAATTTCAAATCCCCCAAAAAAAGATTCAAAGGAAAATAAGTGAATTATAAAGATCTTGTGCATGGTTGTTTCCCAAAGTGTGATCAATTAATTAATTGAATTAAAGATATTCACCCTCTCTCACTGGTATGGAAAACATAAATTTTAATTTGAAAACTAGATAATTAACTAATTTCTCTTCAATTTTCAATGCAATCATCAAAAATTGAAATGATCAATTATTTGAAGAGTAACATTAAATTCTTTTTGAACTTTTTCTAAAACATTTTAGGTGACCATGCTCTAACTTCAAAGAAAAAATCACAATACTAAGATGGATGCTATTGGAAATTATCACAATTTGACAAGAAAGAATTACAAAAAATAAAGTTAAAACAAGTTTATCGGTTAACCTTAACAAAACTAACAATAAAAAATGATAACTTTGATATTAAACTCACCTAAAAATAGAACTTAGTCATAAAACTTGACATTACTTCAATGTTTCCTCAAAATTGTCATCAATTTTGGCTTTAGCAATAAATAGTAAATGTAACTTAATGTGTTTAAGAATTATGTGCACACTACTATACAATCTATAACTCACAACTCTACAACTGAGAATGCATCTATTACATATAGGTATGCTATTGTATTTAATTAGCAATCACTTTCATTAATTTTTTTTCCCAAAATAACTGTTAAGAAAAACAAAATTAACTGAAGTCACCACATCTCATTTTTAAAGTCATCCAAAAAAAAATAGAAAAATGCAATAATAGAACTATGGATATCCATTCCCTATCTCAAGCATGCCAACTCTACATGTATACACACAAATTGCAAAAAATAAATGAATTGGGCTTCACACCATGTCTACACTAGTACAACTACATAGGGCGTACTTCCCAATAATTACAATTAATAGAGCCACATTTATTTAATATTTTTTTTTCAAAATACTTAGCATTTGAATTTCAATGATGTTATTACAATACATTTCCACGATAACAATGTATATATCCCTTACTTTTGAGTTTTTGAGTACTATAAAATTCTCACAAAATGGGCATGACAACAAAAACACCCATCTTCATATCTTATCTCTATATTTCACAAAAATGCATAGTGCATATTTCCACAACTAACATGCCCAAATATTTATAATGAGACTTCAAAGAGGCATTGCTTACTAATCTCCTAAAAACCACATAGAAGTTTGAATAACAAGAGGGAAAATCGACATAGCATCTAAAACATCACTATAAACAAAACACAATCATAACATCATACAGTAAGCATGTTGTGAAATTATTCCTATATTACTATTATCTTTCAACCCAAATACTACTTACTAAGCTTATATTATCCATGTAAAAACTCCAACAAATAAAAAGTCCCAATACAATGTATTTCACTAACAAATTATCTACTTGACACTAAATCACTAATTAGGGGGACGGAAATTATAAAGAATTTTAATTGATGTCTAATGAGATATAACCATTATAACAAAAAGCACATCCCTTTTATATGTAACTAATAACTAATGACATGAAATAATTTCAATAAAATTATATGTTGCTTCATTTACCTTGATTATCAACTAAAAGAGGGGTAAAAATTTATTCAAACTAAAACAAAGAAGTACAAAGCAAGGGCATTACAGGCCCCTATCAATCTCCACTAAGTGGTCCAACTATTGAGAAAAATATAGGGGTAACTAACCCCTATCCACAATGTGCCAATTTTGCAGATGATTAGAGGCCCATTTGACCAAACAATCTGCAACCCTATTCCATTCTCTAGGAATGTGACAGAAGGTAGCAGAATCCAAGGAAGCACACAGATTAAGAATCTATTTTATAATCAAAGCTAAATTCCAACTAACATCTTCCACTTGTTGCCACTTCAACAAAGTCACCACCACTTGAGAATCAAACTCACAAATGATCCTTCTCCACCCAAGAGCGCAACCGCGCTCCACAACATATAAAATGGCAAGAGCCTCCATCACATTGTTAGTATGAAAACCCTTATAAACAAAGAAGATAAATTGAATTGTCCTAGAACTATTCCACATGACACCCCCAATACCAGCATGACCAGGATTTCCCCAAGAAGAACCATCCGCGTTGATTTTCAACACACCCTATAGATGAGGACACCAATGCCCCTCCCTATTTATCTTCCAAAGAGGATGTCTACATCTATTTTTGAAGATCTGGCCAACACCCCGCCCAACACCACTCTAAAGAGGAAGATTGAGACAATTGCAATAGGAAACATCTCCCGGATCCACATTCTCAGCCAAATCACACTTATCCGAAACAGTTTCTCCCAAAGAATGAATAATTTTCCACCACGAATATTAGACAAACAACTTCACATCTTGAAAAATCTTGCAATTCCTCTCCAACCAAATATGCCAGATAATAAAGGTCAGACCAAGAGCCCAAGTAACTTGAAGAAAAGAGGTCATAACAAGGGCCTTGCCCCACCGAGCAAAGAACTCAGCCAAAGAAGAAACATGCCAATAGGCTTGGTTCCACACACCCCACCAGAAGGGCCAAATCTCCTTAGAGAAGGAACATTGGAAGAAGATATGGGAGACACTCTCCTCACTATTACAACACAAAACACACATAGAGGGACCTTGGAGCCCACACTTGCACAAGTTATCCCAAGTAAGACATCGATTTTGAACCACCAGCCACATAAAAAAATTGCACTTTGGCCAAGAAAAATTATTCCACACGTGTTTCCACCAAGGAACCTCAATGTCCCCAAACATCTTCCTAACCAACTCTCCATAACCCACTGAAATAGAGTACTTACTAGACAAATCACTGTTACTCCAAGCCAAGACATCATGCCCCACCAAGGTGTTGTTCTCACATGAGGCAAGAATCTAAGCCAACTCTTGCCTATCCTCCTCTGACCCTCCTAGCAGCCAATTAGAGGAGTGCTTCCATCTAAGACCAACAACCATCTCAAGATTCTAAACAATCTTATAATGCTCAATCGTATTCCAACCCACACCAATAAAATGATCACAAAGAGGTTGGAGGTGAGGATAAGCAGATAGGATAGGAGGATGACCATCCCAAGAATCCCTCCAAAAAAGAGCCTGGGAACTCGTATGACAAATCCAAAATAGCCCCTTCTTAACCAACTGAGCCCTTGTTTTTAGAGTATGCCAAATCATAGATCCCCTTCCCTCTAAAGAGAAGCGAGGAACATAAAAAGAGTTAACATCCTTAAGATACTTATGGGTGAGAATGTGGGCCCAAAGTTGATTCTGACTAGTACAACAATGCCAATATAACTTGGCTATAAGAGCTTTTCCATTCAAAATAGCAAAACGTAAGCCAAGGCCCCCCTCCTTTTGTGGCCTGTACACAGTTTCCCACTTAACAAGACTGAACTTGGTTGTCTGCAAGTTACCACTCCAAATAAATTATCGAGAGAGATCATCGAATTCCCTAAGGAAATACAAAGGAGTAGCCTGAACAAAACACCTGTAAATAGGGAGATCCTGGATAATCGACTTCAGAAGAGTCACTCTTCCAGTAGTAGATAACCAACGATGAATCCAATGAGTGACCTTACTACACAACTTATCAAGAAAATTCTACTAGGAACCTGGGTTGCCTACCAACAGCCAAAGGAATGCCCAAACAGACAAAGGGAAGAGACCCAATCTAAAACCTCAAAATATTTGCAATCCGTCATTGAATAGCTTGAGGAGTATTAAAAAAGTAGATAGACGACTTGTGCTCATTGACTTTCTGACCTGAAGCAGCAAGGTAAACATCTAAAGTCTTCCTGAAAGAAATAGCCTCTTGAAGGTGAACCCTCCCTATAAAAGTAGTGTCATCAACAAACTGAAGATGAGAAAGTTGTGGCAGCCCATTTCCCCAACACCAACCTTGAATCATGCCTTGGGAAACCCGAGACTTCAGAAATTTTCCTAGACCCTCAGCCATAATAATAAACAAATAAGGGGATAGAGGATCTCCTTGATGAAGGCCCCTGGAAGCCCCAAAAAGCTCAGAAGGTTCCCCATTCATAATAACAAAGAAAGACGAAGAGGTAACACAACCCATAGTCCAACTGACCCAATCTGGACTAAAACCAAAGCCTAAGAGAATTCTCTGCAAAAAATGCCACTTAACTCTATCATAAGCTTTGGCCATGTCCAACTTGATGAGCATAGATTTCTCCTTAGAAGTTGCCATAGAGTGAATGACTTCAAAGGAAACCGCCACCCCATCCAGGATTTGTCTACTAGCCACAAAACCCCCTTGCTCCTCAGAGATCACAAAAGGAACACAAACTTTGAGCCTCTCTACAATCAATCTAGTAATAATCTTGTATACCACATTACAAAGAGCAATAGGTCTAAAAGACTTCGTTACCGACATCCCTCCTTTTAGGAATGAACAGTGGAGTAGAATCTCAAGGCTCAAAGCATTTTCTTACTACTTAAGAGATTCCCGAGCAACCTCCTAACAAACTAAACTTATAATATCCCAAAAATTTTGAAAAAATCAACAAGAAACCCATCCAAATCTCGAGTTTTACCTTTATTCATCCCAAAACAACCTTTCCAATTCAGTAAGGAAATCAAATGAATGATGAAATCATTCATCGAGATTGGTGGATTAGGAGGAATGCAAGCAAGGATCAAATTCCTCTCGATGTTGGATGACACATTTATGACTCCATCTTGAAGCCCTCGAGGAATCTTTTATGTTTTACATTGTTCAAGGGCCATATAACTTATCTTTTCACATATTTAGGTCTTGTGGATGGTCATTTGAGTCAAATTTGCAAAAACGTGTGCTGTTCAAAAAAGGTGTCAAATTGCAAAAATGTAAAAATTGTTCAAAAAGGTGTAAAATTGCAAATTTGTAAAAGTTACAAAATGCAACATTTGGAAGATGAAAGGTCATAGTGGGTTAGTTTCGCTTGGAGGTAGTTAGAAACTGAAAAGACATGTGTGGAATGCCTTTAAAAGGCTTTGTAACCATTTGAGATGGTGTGGGTGATTTTAGTTTGGAAATTAAATAATGAAAGCACTATTTTTCTCCTGCATTTCCTACATAAATTCATTGTTTTGTTAATTTATGTGCATGAAAAACTTGGTTGAATGTTTGTAAGTGTTGGAACACCCAATTAAATTCTGCCATAAATTATTTCATGCATTTTGGTTAACATTTGAATCAGATATTGCATTTTTTCATTAAACTATCAAAACCATGTTTAGGGTAAACAGTGCATAATAAAAATTGTATTTCTCAAATTCCAACCATGGAAAAACATCTCAGGATAAGGTGTTTTGTTATGTAATTCAAGATCCTAACATTATAGAGTGTGAGGATTGCCTTTGGGCCCCGACTCAAGAAGCCCTAGGTCCACAATTCTGACAAAAATTTGGAAAACAATAATTCTTATAGTGTGATTTTGTGGAGTTTTGATTGGGGTTTTGAGTCCCTTTTGTATAATGGTACAAAGATGTTTAGGTGTCTTGAGAATCCTTTTCTAGTTAGGGATTGGTGAATTTATGGGTTTTTGGAGACCCTTTTGTTGACTTCCCTATCTAGCAGAATATTAAGAACAGTCAAGATTCTATGTTTTGAGGTTGTGAAAGGTGTTTCTTTGGGTGTACTGAGTTTCTTTCCTCTAGCATTGCATCATTCTCCTCTATCTTCCACATGTGAGATGAATCTTCAAAGAAGAAGAGTAGACTAAAACTATCTAGCCTCACTTGTGACAAAGTTTTATAGAGAAGATATGTGGAGCCCTTTTGAATTAACCAGAGAAGAAATAAAACTCCTATTACGATGAGCCTGTACAAAATGATGGAAGAAAGCAATATTCATGTCCCCTTCATGAAGCCAATCAATTCGAGCCTTTTGTTTCCATAAAATCTCCTCACAGAGCTCCCACTCCTCCACAACTCTTGCAGCCTGGGATTCAACTCTTCCTAAAGCATCTGAGAAACCATAATCTTGAATTTGATGAGTAATCACATCCAGGCACGCCTGAGCATTCCTCTTCATAGCCTTTAGGTTACCAAAACATGGCCTATTCCATCTCTTAAGGTGATATTTGACATATTGAAGTTTCTTAACAAAGGTGTACATAGTTGTGCCATAAGTAGGACCTCCATCACACCACCACTAGGCCATTAAATCATGCAAGGAAGAATCATGAAACCAAATAAGCTGAAACTTAAAAGGAGGATTCTTGGGAACTGTAAAAAAGTTAGTTGAAAATTTAATTGGCCAGTGATCAAAACCCCTCCAATCAAGAATCTCAAAACCAGTAACCAATCTACCCTCCACCCAAAAACAAGAGACAATAAATCTATCCAACCTTTATGAGATTGCTTCCTCTCCACTCTATTGATTATTCCAAGTGAAAATCCCATTAGAAGGCTTAACATCAATTAAAGCTAGAGAATCCACATTCGCCTGAAAAAGATCAAAGGCAAGCCCAAGCCTAGGCAACCCCCCTCTTTTCTCCTCCAAACTCAACATAGAATTGAAATCACTAGCTAAGACCCAAGGAAGATATGGAGCACACGATCGAGCATACCTTATATGAGCCCAAAGCTGAATTTTTCCATGAATATCAGTCAAAGCATAAACATTAGAAACCAAAATAGTCTCACCTATTTCCAAAGTGGAGGCAACCATGGAAATAGTAAAATGACTATAAATCCACCAAAGGGGAACAATCTTTCTTGGATCCCAAAAAAGAGCCAAACCCCCAGAACTCCCCTAAGAACCAATACACTGACACTGCCCAAAAAAATAGATACGTGAAGCACACTAAAGCATGAAATCAATTGAAAGTTTAGTCTCCTAAACATAAAAAAATGTCTAGAGAATGGACAACAACCAAATCATGAATAGCCTTTTGACGGTAGGTGCTACTCAACCCCCTTACATTCCATGAGAGAATAATCATGGAGGAGATTGAGAAAAGTGAACATCAATGGGTTTAACTGACCTAGATTCCACAACAAATCTCTAGTAAGTTTAATCTTCTCAATATCCTTCTTACGACCACCTTTAGAAGAGAACTCAAATGAACCCTTCATAAGAGTGTGTTGATGCACCCCCAAGGCTGGAGAAGACCCCTTGCTCTTTCCAGAAGCTAGCCCCTCCACCAAATCTTCCAAAACAATATCATCCTCATCCTGCATAGGGCCATTGGGAGACACCAGAGGATCTTGCACACCCTATGAGAATTGAAGATCATGACCAAACCCTCGTCCCTGCACCACATCACAACCCATATCGGCAACACCTAAAGGCACATCCACTGGGATTCCTTCCTCCAAGATTTGATTATGGCATGCCTTTTCCACCAAGCAATATTTAAATTTCTAAACCTCCATACTACTTGCTTATTCTGCATCTCACATGTGAAAAATAAGAAAATATGGCTTTATTTACCTTTTACATATATGTTTGTGTATTTAAAAGTTAACTACCCAAAGGATAAAGGAGCAATATCTTCAACAAGTTACTCAAAGCCTAATGCTATGAAGACTACAAAATTTCTTGGAATTGTAAATCAACTAAAACTAGTAACCAAATATTTAATTAGACCTATTAGGATGTATGTCAAAATTTGCACTAAGTTTTTGAATTTTTTTCAACTCATTTGCAATTGTTGCAAGGCTCAAGATATTTAAATACAATAAATTATCGTGTAAAACATTGATTTTTTCTTGAAACAAATTTTTCAATTAGCAAATTTCAATTGTATTAAAACTTGGAACTTTTTTCCAACTTATATGCCATTGTTGTAATGCTCAAGCTACTTAAAAATAATAAATCCATCATGCAATTTTATTTTATTTTTTGAAATATATTCTTTTTCAACTAGCAAATTTATATTGTAAAGAAACAATTTAAATATGGTCATTCAATATTCACAATGAACAAACACTATACACTCTTATGGACTGCTTAAAACCTAGACTTTCATGATTAGAATTTTCAAGAAACAATAAGAAAAGTAACAAATCTAGATAAATAAAAAATAATTTGAAAGCTTGTTACTTCTAAAATGAGTATTAATTGAAATATTCATCAATTTTAATGCACCATAGATCATTTAAACCCACTTAATATCCTACATAAGGATTTTCTAAATAAGCACTCCTTACCTATAGTAATTGCATTGCAATTTGTTTTAATCCATTGCAATGAAATTAATTAAAATTGAAAAATGGGCTATGATGAAATTGCAATGCAAAAGAGGTACCCTCTTGGTTCCAAAAGCTTAAAATGAATTAGATGCAACTTGTAATGCAAAAGAGACACAACATGCAAGATCTCTTTAGAAATTTAGACCATTATGCATATGAAATGTTCGATAAAAAAAATTATGCATTTCTTTCATTAAAGTTGGTTCAATCAAACTGGGTCTATTCTAAAATAAAGAAAAATGTAGTGATTAAATCTCATTTGTAAAAAAGATGAGATTGACAATCTAATATTGAAAGAAGACTTGAATATTATATTAAAAAGACTCATCAAAGGACCACCCACTCTAAAATAGCACTCGAATAGGCATTCTTTTGAGATTTTAACCTCTTAATCAATAAATTTCTTGTAGAAGGCTAGAGTAGTATGTCCAAAAAAAAAAAATTGAATTAAAATATTGCAGGGCTTCAAGGATGTATTATAAGTGCTTAATAGGAAGTAATCATATGGAAGAAGCACCATCGACATTGTAGATGTTTTCTTGCAAACAAATTAAATTTCTAGATATACAAAATAAAACACAAGGAAATTGAAAATGAAGAGTTACTTCGCAATACAGAGGAAGAAAATCATGAACATGCATGAAGCCTAGCTATATAAGGTTCTACATTTGAATGTTTTTAGAAACATAAAATAGTGGTATAGTGTAGAGGAGAACCAGCTTGATGGAGAAACTTTGAATGATAATCTAAGATTTTTGATAGAGATGTTACATTTATTAACAATGAGGTTGCAAAAAAAGTGTGAAATCATCACAATGACTCTTCTAATATCTTGTGCAGTCGAACACAATAGTTATTTCCCTTGTTAATGAAAGTGCATTAATTATGAGCCAAGAAATCAACATGAATTTATATCGTTTATTGAACATGATCAAATTTCTAACAATTGATGAATAGTAATTATTGCAGATTTAATGATAGTGAATCGAAAAATCATTAATTAAAATTTAATATAAATTAGTTTCACAATAAGATAAAGTCATTAGATAAATATCTAAAATCAATAAAATATCAAATAAATATCTATTTTATCATTTACACCAATATATATTATAAGCTATTTTTGAAATTTTGAAAAGAAAAAATCAGTTGTTTTGATTGGTCTAAGACATATAGTGTACAAATTAACCTCTAATTTTTATTTATACAAATAAAATAAATAAACGCAAATCTCATAAAATTATATATATATATATAACGAATATAATCTAAAGAAATACTATTAAATTTATTTTTTAATAAACAATTTACAAGAGGAAACTTCTCTTAAAAAATATGGAGGTTTTTATTTTTAATAAACTATACATTTGTGCATAATTTGTGTGTGGGTGAAGGGCTAGATTGAGGGTGGATGGTTGGGGTTGTACATGTGTCCATGCTTGTACACACATGAAGAGTTTATAAATATATGAACATTTCTAACATCGATTTGTAAGTGTTAGTGATCTATTTGAAAATGTTTGAACTTACTATTATATGCAAGTGTGGATGTGTGGGTATGTGGATGGGTGGGTGTGCGCCATGTGCATGCATGAACTTGTGCACACACAAAGAGTTTATAAATATGAACAATGTTATTGAAATCCATTTATAAGTGGCTGAGATCTATTTATACAAGTATGTGTATGAAAAAATGTGTTTTGAATTCTATTTACTATTGTGCACAAGTGTGGGTGTGTGTGTATATGCATGTGTGCATGCACACACATAGAATTCGTGTGTGCCCCCACACACATGCACTACACACATTAAAAGTTTATGCAATCATGCATGCACACACAAAGAGTTTATAAATATAAACAAAGTTGTTGAGATCCACTTATAAGTGGTTGAGATCTGTTTATACAAGTATGTGTATGAAAAAAATGTGTTTTGAATTCTATTTACTATTGTGCACGAGCCTGGGTGTGTGTGCATGCACACACATAGAATTCATGTGTGTGTGCCCCCACACACATGCACTACACACAAAAAATCAACTTTTTAAACATCCATTTATAAGTGTTTAAAATCTAGTGAGTTCATAGTATAAATAAATAAATAAATATATTTAGCATTTAATATAATTCCTATTATATAATGTCATTCAAATCCACAAAATTTCTACAATGCACACTTACAGAAAGAAATTTAGTAACTTACAAAACATTGCATATAAGTACAAGATTGATAAAAAGTAAAACCTTTCTTTTAATAATATCCATTTAAAATTTTATATATATATATATATATATATATATAATTTCCTCTTTATTATTGAAAAAACAATATATCTCATTTGTTTCATAACTATAGAGTCAAATAGGGAGTTTGATGTATCTCAAAAAGTCTAAGTATAATTTATTTGTGTTTTATTAATTTTCATTATGAGAGTGATACTAATACTAAACATATCATTGAATTGGTGTGTGTA
>VDFB02184239.1:0-10151 GCA_007258455.2 Sequoia sempervirens
TTTTCCTTTTTGTAGAGAGTTTGGATGTATGCTCCTCTGAAGTCTGTGACCCTTTTGCAGTCCACTCTCAGACTAGCACATTTCTGTAACTCAATTTGGAGCATAATATACAAAATCTGCCTTGGTTACCATTGATGGTCCATCTTTTGCCCTTCTGATTTTTGTGAAGCATTGTGCATTCTTTCTTGATTCATTGAGCTACTTAGTGAAATATTCTCTTTCCTTATAGCTTTTGTTTCATGTCATGCCTTTCTTTGCAGAGGTAGTATCATGTAGGTTACAAACTGTGTTTATTTAATCCTGCACATGAGCTTCTAGTTTGTGAAAATCTGCCTTTCCTTCTTGAAGGTATGTGCATGTCAAACCTGTTTGTATGCGTGATCTACAGGATCTTGTTGTGCAATCTCATGGCTGTCACCAGTATTCAAGTGTAGCTTGAGTATCTCATTGTTCCTATCATTTTGGTGTATCACCTTGGTTTAGTCATAATTTATGTAGTACTCATCCCTTTTCCTCTCAAAGAATCAGTAGTTTAGGTGATACCCAAAGGAAGTTGGCCTTCTCCGGAGGTTCATTTCAGCTATAGGTGACCCACAGCCTTGAAATGATCCCATGTTGCTCTAGAATGCTCAATTTTTGTAAAACTTTGCATAGGGTGCAATTCTAGGTGACAACAGTATATCGGCTAAAAGAAGAAGATGGAGGAAAACATCGCTATCAAGCCAAATTGGTAGTGAAAGGTTTTGATCAGCAAAAGGTGATTAAATTCAATGAAATATTCTCACCCATTGTCAAAATGAGTACCATTCATACAGTTTTGGGTATGACAGCCATTTGGGATCTTGAACTTGAGTAGCTTGATGTCAAAAAAACTTTTCTACATGGAGATGTTGAAGAAGATTGTACATGTAGTGGCTTGAAGGTTTTATAAAACAAGGGAAAGAACATTTATATTGCAAACTGAAGTTCAGTTTATATGGGCTCAAGCAATCCCTAAGGCAATGGTATTGTATGTTTGATAGCTTCATGGTTCAACATAACTTCATTTGCTACAAATATGATGCATGTCTTTACTTCAAGTGGCTTGCAAATGGTGAGTTTTTCATACTTTTACTTTATGTTGATGAAATTTTGGTCACTAGTAGCAACATGAGGGTTGTTATGGAATTGAAGCAAGATTTATCTCAGTGGTTTTCTATGAAAGATTTAGGGGCAGCCAGGAGGATTCTTGGCATGACAATAATCTGAGATAGACAACAAAGACACATAAGATTGACTCAAGAGAAGTATATTGCTAAAATTTTGGATAGGTTCAATATGATGAATGTCAAGCCTGTTAGTACTCCATTGGCTGATCATTTTCATTTGTCATCAGCCATGTGTCCTTAAACTCAAGAACATCAAGAACATATGAAGAGTTTTCTCTATTCATCTGTAGTTGGCAGTTTCATGTATTCCATGGTTTTTACTCCTCTAGATATTTCCCATGTAGTGGGAGTTATGAGCAGATTTATGAGCAATCCAGGTAAACCTCATTGGTCAGCAGTACAATGGATATTCAGGTATCTCATAGGTACTTTAGATCATGCTTTGTCTTTTGGAGGACATGATACTTAGCTGTGGGGGTATGTTGACTCTGATATGGCTAGAGACTTGGACAAACGAAGGTCTACAACAAGGTACATGTGTTTACATTTTTCAGAGCTACAATTAGTTGGATTTCACATTTATAATAGGTTGTTACACTCTCTTCCACTAAGGCTGAATACATTTCTCTCACCGAAGGAGATGATATGGCTATAGTGATTATTGGGTGAATTGTGGTGTAAGCAATCTATTTTTCCTCTATTTTGTGATAGCAACAACACTATTCACTTGGAAAATAACTCTACATTTCATACTCGAATGAAACATATAGATTTGAGATACCATTTTATTCGGCATGTACTTGAAGAGGGTAAGTTGCAGGTAAAGAAGATTGACACGAAAGTGAATCTAGCGAATTCTTTGACAAATATTTTTCCAAGGGATAAGTTCGAGTTTTGTAGGACTTCTCTTGGAATTGTCAAGTTCTAATGCCAATAAGCTTGGACTGGGGAATATCTTTGGGAAGCTCTCTTGCAGCTTGAATTGGACTTCAAGTGGGAGATTGATGTTGTAGCGTTGACTATATTTATGCAGCCCAATCCTTGTAGTGTAATGGTTCTTCTATTACTCCCACTACTCCCTCTTTTGGTATCAACCATTTCATGCTATCTCTTCCACGATGAAGTTAATGCCTTTTGCATGTGGTTTGTGTATTGACTATTTTTTATTCATGGAGTGGGGTTAATTGTGTATAGTTGTAGGAACAACAATGTGATGAAAAATACATAGTAAGATGCAAATATATTGTATGTGGATGATTTGGTTTTGTATTTTAAAATACAAAGAGTTATCCCCTACTCAATGCAGATGTAGCCAATTGGTGAACCACATTAAAAAACTTGGCTTTTTTCTTTTACATTTGTTCTTAGCTTGCTTGTGTTTGATTTACTTTATATGCTCATGTCTATATTATTTTTCTTTCATTCAACATTAATTAGCTTTTGTTAGTACTATTTTTTTTGTACATAAATGAATACATCGTCACTTGTACATGTGTTAACTATAGGTCAAAGATGATATGAAAAATGTATACAACTTTCATTCATTATTCATATTTGATAAGAATGGATACAATCTATATAGGAGAATATACAATCTTTATCAGAGAATTGTGGGAGCCACATAACTATCACAGATGAGAGATAACCGTATAACTACCATAACAAATTAGTTAACAATGTAATATTGCCAACATTCCCCCCTTATTACATTGTTCCTATAAGTGTATCCCTAAAACCTTACAATTCATATTTAAAAGACCCCCCCTTAAACAAAACTTGATGGTTACAAAATGTTTATACATTTTTGTGAAGATCTTCCTTGAAGAAACAAATCATGAATCAAGTAGAGCTCCATAAAGCTGTCTCTTAACCCTCATAAAGGTGTAGTCCCTAGCTGAATTCTTGGGTTCTTCCTCCCATTAACTCTTGAATCACAAATTCTTCAATCATTCAACAATGATCCATATTGAGCTCTCTAAAGACATGGCTCCATCAAGTTGTCTGATGACCCTCATAAGGGTATAATTCAAACCACAGCCTTGAGTGCTCACTGGACACCAATCCATAGTGAGCTCAACATGAAACCCCTTACCTATCTCTAGAAACCAATCTTCAAAATATATGTATTCTTCAAAGTTGTTAGCAACAAGGAAAAGAAAAAAATTAAAACCAAAAACGCTTCTCATGTAGAGCATCATCTCAAAGAAAGAAGCTAACTTGAGATGATGGAAATTCCTCTATCCTCCAGTGCCACCAGCCTCCAATCTAACCTTGTTACACTTTAGCCATTTAATATCTTAGACAAATCTTAGGAGGCCTCAAATAGCAAAGATGACCCCAAAAGTCCAAGCACAACTATTTGAAGATCCAATGACAACATTGATAAACTCATCTTCATGTTACAACTAGTTTTTTACATCAATACCACTTTCTTACTCCTTTAGTACAAGACTTTTGAACTTTTGATAGTAAATTGATGTCATAAGCAATCCCTTCAAACAACTTGTATTGTAGCGACTTGGCTTGTCCAATGGAATTCAGTTATAGAGGCATGGTAGTCATACGGCTTCAAGATATTAATGAAATTCTCAGTCTCATGCTATATTCCTTATAAGAATAATTCAACTTCTAATATACAAAAACGATTTGTCCCTTCTAAACTTTAGTATACTATAACTATAATTTTTCCTTTAAAATAAAACTCCAAACAGTTTGTAATGCAAATGTATGTAAATATAGCCAGACTCGACTCACATATGCACTTAGATCAAGCACTGCATCTAATAGTGACTGTGATAGACACCATTCAAGTAATCTTAATAGATGGCATTCATTTAACATGGAAAGAACCATTGTATTTGAAATTACAAGTTATAATAGAATGTGCATTGTATGGGGAATCGTACTACATTTAAATCTACAATATATGGCTAGCTTGTATATGCTTTCCTCCTTCGAACTCAGACATCAAAAGAAATGGAAATACTCAACACCATAGGACTCGATGAGGCAATCGATGTCACAGGCATAGAATTTGTAAAGTTTTAATTCTCATCGCAAATTTTATGCTCACTGCCTCCATTCTTCAACGCCTCAAGTTTCCAGCTTCAATGCCACCCTCTTCTTGCGCACAGCAGGCTCTGATACCAGTTATTATGAAAAATGTATAAAACTTCCATTCATTATTCATCTTTGATAAGAATGGATACAATCTATAAAGAAGAAGATACAATCTTTATAGGATAATTGTGGGAGTCGCATAACTATCCTAGAACTATTACAGACGAGAGATAACCGCATAATTACCATAACGAATTAGTTAACAATGTAATATTGCCAATAAAAGATAGCTCAAAAATTCCATATATATCAGATATATGCATTGCTACTTCGGCTGCCCCAACATATCTTCCTTCTCACTATTTTGAAACAAAATATTCATGTACAAAATTACCAAAGAATTTCACCTCATAGATGGAGGAGTGGCTGCTAACAATCAAGTAATACTTCTTCCATTGTCCCCAATTACTATTTGATTGTTGCTTATCTACAACTGACTTGAATGTTTTCGACTATTCTTTCAACTGACATTTGCAGGCTTCAATTGCTATCAATGAAGTGACAAAAGAATCCAGGTTACCCATCCTGAAGATTGGGTAGCTCTAAGAAAAGAAAAGGTGAATTAATTAAAGAAATAAATATTATTTTGATTTGGTGAATTCAACATTTATAATTGTTAGCATTTCTCATCAGGAGCAGATAAATATGTTGAGAAAGTGTCTCAACCTCGCCCTATTTTCTAATTATTAATTGGTAATTTGTAATTATCTTTTAGTTGTCATGAAAGTTGCTAAATGCAACTATAACAATTTGCAAAGTTTTTTAATTGTCAAATTAGAAAGAGCATGAGAAAGGGGAAGATAAATGAGAGTTTGGAAAAAGATAGAACATATTTTTTAGTTGTGTGTGCACATTACTAAAAAATGGATAAAATCACAAGATGGAAGAGAAAGTTTCTTTTTTTTGTGATTTATGACTAAATGGTTTTGGAGACCATTCTTGATTTATGTTTTCTCTCATGCATATATATTTAGTGCTTGAGTTGAAGAGAAAATAAGTTAAGTTGAAGGTTGTTGAGGCCATGAAGTGGTGCAATGAATCAGAGGGAGAAGTTGTATTGATGTAACTTATTTAAAGGATTAATAGAAGTCTTGGATCTCTTTGGGTGTGGAGTTTTTCCCCTCAAGGGTTTCTCCATGTAATTATTTTGTTATAGTTTGCATATCTTTGGTAATCTTGTTTCAGTTGTGATTTGTTACTATGCTAATTTGGATGCATAAAATTATCAGCATATTTTTATTAAAAGTTTTATTATGTTTTTCAACATTAGGTATCAGAGCCAAGTTGGCTTGACTAGAGAAGGGGATTCCTTTCTTGGAGTGTTTGATTGGGTTTTTTGCTACAGTGGGAGTGTGCTATTTTTTCTTGCAGTTTCATATTCAACGTGATAAGAGATCATGGATGGCTCATCTCAGTTGGACATTGAGAAGTTCAACGATACTGGGTATGAGATTTGGAAGTTAAAGATGGAGGATCTCTTGGAAGAAAGAGATCAATGGGTTGTTAATAAAGAGAAGAAACCAGAAACTATTTCAGATGAAGACTAGATTAAGCTAGATAAAAAGGCTTGTGGTCCTATTCATTTGTGTTTATCTTATTCTATTCTATTGAATGCATCTAATGAGACTACTTCATATAAGTTATGGAATATAATATGAGAGATATACCAGACTAAGAGTCTCATTAACAAGTTATTTATGAAAATAAAGTTATATTCTCTTAAAATGAATAATGGAGACTCGATTGCAGAACACTTGAATTTATTCAATCTAATCTTGAGTCAGTTACGGTCAATTAATGTAAAGATAGATGAGGAGGATAGATGCATTTTATTATTACATTCACTACCTCAATCCTAGGATAATCTTATTATTGCAATCAATGGTTCTTTTTCAGATGATTTGAAGTTGGATGCGCTTGTTTCCACCCTACTTTCAAAGGAAATGAGGAGAAATATGTCAGAGAGGTCTAAAGATGCGATGCATGTATGAGGTAGATCTAAGGAGAAAGGTAAGGACAAAAAGAAAGGTGAAAATGACAAGTCTAAGGATAATTCTAAGTTAAGGGAAGGTCAAAATCACCTGGTAAGTGTAGATTGAGGTGTTGGAACTACATATGGTAATGAAGGGAATCTCAAAAAGGAATGTAAGAATAAAAAGAAAAATAATGATGATTCCTATCAGATAAATCCTCTGATGATGAATCTACTGATGCTTTTATTATTTCTGCTAATATGATTTATGATGAATCTTGGTCAATAGATTTAGGTTCTTCTTACCACATGACTCCTCACAAGGAATGGTTTTCAGTATATTCAACTTATGATGGTGGGAGAGTTTTCCTCGGGGATAATAGCACATGGGAAATTGTAGGTCGAGGGGAGGTAAAATTGGTCTTCAATGATGGAAGGGTTAAAACCCTTAAAGATGTATTGCACATTCCTAGTTTAGCTAGAAATTTAATTTTTGTATCTAAAATGAATGATTCAAGAGTGCATGCTACTTTTGAAAAGAGTGGTTGCATGTTAATTAGAGGGGATTTGGTTTTAACTAAAGGTAATAGGTGTTAGTTTTAGGATTAGAAATAAATTAAGTAGAAATACAACAGCATATGAATAACACATGAACAATAGAACACATAATTTATCCTAGTAAAACCCTCCTTCTTGAGAGAGAAAAACCTAGCAACAATATATTGATCATCTATATATTGAATAAAGTAGCAACAATATGCTTTACAATGAGGCCAATCACAAGGCCAATCTGATATGAAGATAATAGCACCACACTTGATGCAAATACACAACTAAGAATAATATCGAACTTCAAGAATATCAATCTGCTCTAGCTAGCAAACTCCTTTAGATTTATGCGAACTTCATTTGATAATTATTGGATACCAAATGAAAGTGAATTCTCTTGTATATATACACATCAAGGTGTCCTTTCATGTAGGGTCGGCCTCCTTCACGAAATAATGTGTCTCTTTAGTTTATTCGGCCTCTTAGATTATTTAATATATTTCAATTTTAGAGGAGAAAGAGATCTCCCACCACTACTATAACATCAACAATAGGTGTTGCACCCTATTTAGACTTGATTCTTCTACTTTTTGTAACTCTGTTAATGTAGCTGATAACTATGTATCATGTAAGTTATGGCACCATAGGATATGTCATATTGGTGAAAAGGGTCTCAAAACTCTCATAAATAAAAAAATGGTTGATGTTTTGTCAGGTTACTCTGGTGATTTTGATTTTTGTGAACACTGTGTGTATGGAAAACAACAGTCTCATTTAAATATGGAAGTACTAGAGCTAAAAAAAAATTAGAGGTAATTCATAGTGATGTCTTTGGTCTTATGGATATACCATCTATTGGAAACTCTCTCTACTATGTTTCCTTTATTGGTGATTATTCTAGATTTTCATGGGTTTACTTTTTGAAGGAGAAATATATTGTTTTTCTATATTTAAAGAATTTAAAACACTTGTTGAGAAATAGATAGATAAATAAGTAAATGTTTTAAGAACAGATAATGGTGGTGAATATTGCTCTAGGGACTTTGATGATTATTGTAAGCATGCAAGAATTTTTAGAGAAAAAACAAATCCATATACTCCACAAGAAAATAAAGTGGCAAAAAGGATGAATAGCACTTTAATGGATAGAGCAAGAAGGATGTTGAGTAGTGCAAAGCTTGAACAACGATTTTGGGATGAAGCAGTTCACACTACTTGTTATCTGGTTAATAGGTCACCTACTTCTGCTCTTGTTGATAAAACTACCTATGAGGTATGGGCAAGTAAATGACCATCAGTTTCTCATGTTATAGTTTTTGGGAGTGAGGCATATGTCCATGTTCCAAAACAAAAACATTTTAAGCTTTCAAAGCTAACAAATGTGTTTTTATGGGTTATGGAGAGAACATTAAGGGTTATAAGCTTTGGGATCCTATAGCAACGAAAATGATATATTCTAAGGATGTAATTTCCAAGCAGCTTAAAGAATTTTAAAATGATGAACAAAATCATGTAAATCCTAATAAAATAGTGCATTTTGATATTAAGGTTGAGCCACATAAAGATACACAAGTAGAACAACCACAAGAAGATGCAAATTTATATCAATCACAAGAAGATGCACATGTTGAACAACATGATGAACATGAAGGTGAAGATGAAGGATTAGAAGAGAATTTTGAAGAGGAAAAACCTGAGCATCTTGTTACACCTCTAAGAAAATCCACTAGATAATGTAAACCTATTGATAGGTATGAATATAGTCCATCTAATTTTGGTTCTATTTTTTATTTATCTTGTACAAACAATGAACCCAGATCTGTGAAAGAGGCCTTATCTTCAAATGAGCATGATTATTGGTTAGAAGCAATGAAAGATGAAATAAAGGTCTTGGACAAATGTGACACATGGGATCTAGTTGAGTTGCCTAAGGGTAGGAAAGCCATTGGATGCAAATGGGTGTTTAAAAAGAAACTTAAAGTAGATGGTAAGTTGCAATGATACAAGGCCCGATTAGTGGGAAAAGGTTACTCTCAAGTTGAGGGAGTGGATTTTGGTGAGATTTCTTCTCCTGTGGCTAAAATAACCTCCATTAGATTCCTTTTATATATTTCTTGTGCTTTTGATTTGGAAGTAGAGAAAATGGATGTTAAAAGCGCTTTCTTACATGGGGATCTTGATGAGGTAATATTTATGAAACAACCTGATAATTTTATTGTGAAGGAATAAGAAAACTTGGTTTGTAGGTTAAAGAGATATTTGTATGGTTTGAAGCAACCACCAAGAATTTGGTCTTAGAATTTTGATTCGTTTGCTTCAAATCATGACTTTATTAGAAGTGAAGAAGATCATTGTGTCTATTTCAAATTAATTGATGATCGATTACTAATCATTGTCCTATATGTTGATGATATGTTATTTACTGGAAATGATAAAGGAATGATTAGGGAACTTAAGATTCTATTATTTGGTACTTTTGACGTGAAATATTTAGGGGCTGAAAAATACATCTTGGGTATGGAAATCAACAGGGATCAAGTTAATAGAAAATTATGGTTAGATCAAAAGAAGTATGTTAACACTATTTTGCAGCATTTTAGCATGCATGATTGTAAACCAATTAGTATTCCCTTTCCAATTGGCACTCAACTATCTCTAGAGCAATGTCCTAAAACAGGTGATCAAATTGAAGAGATGTATCAAGTTACATATGCTAGTGTTGTTGGAAGCCTTACGTATGCTATGATTTGTACAAGACCTGATATTACCCAGGCAGTGGGAGTTCTTAGTAGATTTATAGGAAATCTTGGTAAAGAACATTTGACTTAAGTGAAAAGGGTTTTCAGATATTTACGTAGGACTTCTAATCATTGTATGTGTTATCATGGATCTTATGATATGAGTAAGGTGATTGATTTGCATGGTTTTGTTGATTCAGATTGTGGTGGTGATCTAGATTGCAGAAGGTCTACAAGTGGCTATGTCTTTACTTTGTTTGGAGGAGCAGCTAGTTGGATGAGAAAAAGACAACCTACAGTTGCATTTTCCACTACATAAGCAAAATGCATGGTTCCAACACAAGCTTGAAAAGAGGCAGCATGGTTAGAGAGATTGTGTTCAGGTATTGGCTTTCAGTGTAAACAAGTAAAAATTGGATGCGATAGTCAAAGTGCCATCTATTTGGCTAAAATCCCAATGTATCATGCCCACACAAAGCACATAGATGTTCAATATCACTTTTTTTGGGAAATGGATGAAAGTGGTAAATTCATGTTATAAAAAATAGACAATGTAGAGAATGTTGCAAATTCACTTACTAAACCTGTGAGCACAAAAAAAATTAGTTAGTGTAGAGAGGCCAT
>VDFB02184241.1:0-23593 GCA_007258455.2 Sequoia sempervirens
TAAAGTTATCTCCACTTTTGGAAGGAAAAAATACTCACAAAAATTTATTTAAAACCTTAGAAATTAGGGTTTCAGTACCAGACACCTAGAGGTACAAATTGAGTAGACAAGGATCTTCATATTCCATTTCTAATTTTTGAGAAATGCCAAAATGGAATATTTCACCAAGAATGGAGAATGAGTCTCACTATACTTTTTTCCTAGATATTTTTGTAGATTTGGATAGCCATTTGGCTAAAACAGGCCCTGGTGCAATTTTATGGAACTGGGACAAATGCACCTAGAATGGCAAATTAGTCCCACCAGGCCTAAAAAATAGCATCAACAGCATTCCAGAAGTCATTTCCAGTCTCCAACAAGTTCTCAAGTGCACACATTAAGTTTCATTCATTTATGTTATAGTTTGCCTTGATTTCTAGGTCATTTATTTTAGGTTTGCATATCACAATGTGTTTTCAAACAAGTTACATTTCTTAGGCTTTGGAATAATAATTTAATTTTTCATTGTATTGCATTTAGATGATACCATCTAGGTACATTTCATTCATATTTCCATTATACTTGTATTAGTTTGATTGAACCACCTAGGCTTTTGGCCTATCTCTCTCCCTTTACGTGAAAAACCCTAAGAGTGCAAGAGAGCCATATCAAAAAAAAAATCTATGGTTCACCTAGTAGGAGAGTTTTTAGGAGAACTAAAAACTAAATTTTCTTGACATTCAAAGGTTGGTTCTTCAAAAATGACTTCATCACAAGTAAGGGAATGATCCATGGTTGGATTTTCTTGTTTGTGAATGATGTTTCCTTGTTCAATAATGTTTTCCTCGTGATTCTCATTGATGGGATCTTGTAACACCATAATATATTCTCCACCAATAGGAGAGATATTAGGAGAGGGGGAAATTTGATTGTTGTCCATAATGTCATCCTTTATCGCTAAGGTCTCATTCTCCTATTCCATAATATATACCCTAGTAGGAGAGCTTTTAGGAAAGTTAAAAAAATAGGTTCACATTTCGAGATGGTATTTTGTGAAGTAGCTTCATCACACATAAGGGAGGCATGAAGACAAGAGCAACTATAAATTTCATGATTACCAATGATTAGGATTTTTTGTTCAAATAGGTCTTCCCAAAGAGTAGGAGCGTCAGGGAAGGGATGAATAAGAATCTCTCGAGTCTCAATAAGGATATCTTCTAACACTAAACTATCTTATTCATGTATAGAGAATACATTAGGAGAATGAAATATTTCTTTTTCATGATTATCTACATTTACATCCCTTTCTCCTATGATGTCTTCCCAAGGGAGTGAAGGAGGAAGAGAAGCAAGACTTTCATAATCTTCAATGATTATATCTCCTATCACCAAGATACCTTCATCACTAATAGGAGAGGTATCGAGAGAAGAATAACTATGATTATCATGATTATCAATGCTTGCATTATCTCTCTTATATCACATCACCTTCATAAATAGGAGAGATATGAGGGGGTGTAATTTTAAGGCAAACATTGACATTTTCACTCTCTTGCACTAAGAGACTCTCATAACTAGGGAATGCATTGAATGAATGACTAACATGCTTATTGACTAAATTTTTATTTACAAAATTGGATGAGGCTGAAGCTAACATCTTTGAAAAGTAATATATGCAAAATTAAAATGCAATGTAAGGACTTAAAATGAAAAGAAAGTTTTAGTTTTCAAACAAGGTAATTATCTGATTACACTATACAATGATCTCAAAGTGAAATGTTGTAAATGGAAATTTTGAATTGAGCAATGTATGAAATGGGCCAATTTAAGCTAGATTTAGTGAAATTCATGTAATAGAAACTCTCCCAATTGAAAAAGATAGTTAATAGCAGAAAACAAAAGCTTAAAAATAAGGTTTTTAGTGTTGTAAAAGATAGTTTTAGGGATGCAGTGGGACTAATTCACTGAGGGTGGTGAGTGAGTCATGTTAGGGATTTTTTTCAAAATGTTTAGAATTTTCCAAAAAAAATTATGCTTTTTATGTTGTATGATATGTATGCTAAGTGAAAATGCAATTTTTAGATGATTTTCAATGATTTGAGATGCAAAAATGCAAGCTATATTCACTTTCACTAATGCAAAATTTGGAAACCCTATATGCCAATTAACTAATGCAAACCCTAATGCAAAGTTAATGAAAGCTAGGTCTAGTATGATGATGGAATCCAAATAAAAAAAGAAGGTATTCTAAATGCAGGTTCACCAAAATGAAATGAGGAAAATATGAGTCTCTCCTTCGCTTCTAGGGTTTTGGACCTAAATGGAAATAGGCTATTTCCTTACTCTTCACTTGAAAACAAACCCTTGATATTTCAATGCAAAGGATATTGAAATCTAAAAAAGGGATGTTCTAGGGGATTGAATGATATCTAATGAGGGGTTCACCACCAAGTGTAAACTTGGAAAAGACAATGAATAGGAAAACACAACGTGATATGCAAAATGACATAGAAAATTCCCTAGAAATGCAAGTAAAATAGAACAGAAAAGCAAAAATGTAAATAGCATGCACCTAGAAACCTTGAAGTGATTGGAAATCACTTTGACATTCTAGAAATGTTGACTTTTTTGACCAAATGGGATTCATTTTCCAACCTAGGTGAATTAGTCCTAGATTAGGGTTTTTAAATGGGAGTCTATTTTGGGAAAAAGGGTATTGGAATTTGTAAATAGATTTGAATAAAAAATATAGTGGGAATCATTTGTCACTTGTGGTGAATGAGTTTAGTTTGTCTTCTCTAGAAATTCAAAGTTCTGGTTTGCACCTCTCAGTCTACTCTTTCTATTCTTCTAGCTTCTTGGATCTGAAATTCTAATTTCAGGGCCTTAGATAACCTTTTACTGAAGATTTTGACCTTGGAAATTGGGAGACAAGCTTGAAACCTATTCTTCAATGATCTTCAAGTCTTCATAGTACCTAGATCTATAATCACACAAAGAAAGAGAGTGAAAATCTTGATTGTTAGTGAATATGGGTTTTCCTTTGTCAAATCCCTTTTAGGAAATTAAACGAAATGATGAAATAAAACAATGAAGTAATGCAATTAGAACCTTTCCATGATGATGGATCTTGAATTGTTTCAAAAATTAATGAATACTTCTGCCCTTGAATGCCCAAGAATTGATCTTGAATGCTATCATCATGACCTTGTGAAGACTTGGAATGCTCAAGTCTTGAATGCTTGCCTTGATAACTTGAATAAATGATGTTGCTTGTTATGAAATGAGGATTTGAAATATTTCTTATATAAGAAATCCACTTAAATGATAGTTAATCTAGTCCCCAAGGCTGACATGGGCATAATTTGAATTAAAAACTCACTTTTCCTACTCAAAGCCTTAAAAATAGGCCAAATGGGACACATTCACCATCCTAGGTGAATGAATCCCACCTAGATGGGACTCATTCACCCAAGGTGGTGAATGGGTCCCACAGGGGCTATTTTTCATGCTAAAGTGTCAGAGAGTGAAGAATTTAAGCTTTTATGTTGATTTTTTCAGGTTCTTGATCAAAATATTCCTTGGGTTAATGATGATATAAAGGTCATAAATGCAATAGGGCCCAAAATATAATGTGTAAGTGTAAATAAATACACTTTACAACACTAAATTAAGTAAAAAATGAGTCTATTTAGCTTAGAAGGGATCTAAATCCCATGTGAATGTGTAAAACACATTACAACACTATATTAGGTCCACTTAATTTACAAGCTTCCCAAATTTAATGTGAATATGTAAATAAATACATTTTACAACATTAAACTAAGGTAGAGTTAAGTTAATTTAACTTAAAAAAAGTCCCAAGACCTAATGTGGATGTGTAGAACACCTCACAGCATTATATCAATGTGATATAAAGTCTAATTTATCATTAATTATTCCCAAATCAAGAAAGGGACACATTTTTCTACATTACAAACCTAAATAACCATTGAACAATAAGAACATCTCTAATCTGATTATGGTCTATAGAATTTTCTCCATTGTGGGCAAAGGGTAGTGATCTATTAGCAAAGCTTTATTCAAATGCCTGTAATCCATGTAAAGTCGAATATCACCATTATTTTTTTGCATTGGTACAAGATTAGATACCCAGGTGGAATGTTTGATTGGGTATATGATCCTTGATTCGATTAATTTAGTTAGCTCTTATACCATATGTCAATGCTTCAAATTTTGGATTGATGGGCCTTTGTTTCTATCAAATAGGTTTTGAGCCTTCAGTCAACTCAATAGTATGTTAAATTATGCCCAAATTGTATCCTATAAGATCATCATAGGTCCAAGCTATGACCCCATCATATCTATTTCTTAACATATCCCTCTTATTATTTCTTTATCCTTCTATGGAACGTATCTTCTAGCTTTTAACTTTTTGTTGCTTCAAAAATTAATATTTTCTTAGTATTTCTCATCAGTAGTGTATATTCATTTGCTCTTTCTCACGTCTTTTTAGTTGAAAATATTCTCAAGAGAAATCAAACCTCAAGGGAGTTTATTACCTTTTAATTGGATCACTTTCCCTATTATAGCTTCTCTTGCTTTGGACTATGAATTTTCAGACACTTTTCCTATTTTTTGTAAAAAGTTGGCAATCTAAATATCATCCTAAAAAACCTACCAGTTCTTATCATCATCAAAAATTGAAGGTTTGATGATGACTTGTATTGTATTTTGCTTCATTGTTGAGTCAAAAATTGGCTCAAATTGTGAACCAATCGAATCCATCCAATTGAAAAAATTATTCTTTGACCATGGGATAACATGTATGTTAACAACTTCAATGCTCTCAATAAAATCTCATACCCTATGTCTATAAGACTTCATTCTTACATTTTTGGAAACTACCTAGCCATGGACTCTGCCTACAACCAACTTTGAATCTTTGAATACTTGTACTCTTTTCATACCCAACTATTCTGGGAGAAGCAAACCATGGAACAATGCCTCATACTCAACATCATTATTCAAGTATGGGAATTGGAAAGAAAAAAATTTGAGGGTCTCTAATCTGGTCAAGGATAGTAATTGGATGCCTTCTCTAGAGCCAAACTTTCATTTGGCAACATCAAAATATAACGTCCATAGATTGTTGTCAGACCACTAGGATCTTCCTATTCTTCTACCAATTTTGGGAAAATATGTGCCTAATCTAGTCACATAGAAGTTTCCAAACGGGTTGGAGTCAATAAAGTGTTTTAGGAGGACCTCCTCTTTGAGTGTCTACTCACTCGTTTCCTCCTCATCTTGTAACATCTCTACACAATATGTCTCCCCTTTTGAGAAGGAGGTATGTGGTGCTTCAAAGCATAGAACTGCATTATCTACTATATGTTCTAGGTGTAGGGATTTATAAAAGATCTTTATCTTTTCCCCATGCTTGCTCCACAATATCAAATCAGACAAATTGAGCATTTAATATCTGCCAAGATTCGATATAAATTCCCTTGAAAGGAACATCAAAAACACTGGGGGGATGTCTATCACAACTACTTCTTGCTTGACCATTTTGCTTGGACATGAGAAGAGGGTCAAGGATAGATCCTTGATGCGACTAATGGTAAAAACCTTCTTCCCATATAATTGCATGATTCCTTTTTTAAGAGGCTCATGCTTGAGTTTCATGGCATCAACCACATGTTTAGGTATGACTATAGTACTAGCTACTAAATAAATTAGGTTATTGCGTAAAATATTATCTCCCACAATAAGTATTAAAAATAAAGGTGTGGGATTTTTGTTGCTTACTTCTTTCATCATTTCATCATCTGTGATGTTTATTTATGGCACAAATTTTGAAGATTTGGGTTTTGACATAGACTCTTAGTCTTTAACTTGATTGCATGGTGGAATCACATTTACCAGCGGTATTTCTTCCTCCTTCTTTAATGCTTCCTAGAGAAATGTATTTTATTCTAGAATCAATATAATGTCCAATAGAGATATAGTAGTAGGTTCCTTCCTCAATTGTTCAACCACGTTGAGAATTCTTCCTGGAAGGACCTTAGGTTTGAATGGTGGTATCTATTTTTCCTTTAGAGGAGGCCAATCCAACGTGCGTGGGCTTGGTTCTTTGTCTATCTCCTTTGCTAGAAATGATAGATATTGTGACTACTAAATGGTTCAATCATGTGTGCCTTGCTTTTCTTGTAGTTCTGGCTAACACGGCTATGAACGTTATGGAACTTATTGCACATACTCTCTAGTGATTCTTCTTTTGGACATCATGTTGTAGTCTGACTATACTTGTAGGGAACTAATAATTGGAGCATCATTTAAAAATACTATGTATTTGTCTTCCATCAAAGAGAAAGGTTCTTTATCTGGTGTGATATCTAGCTCTTGTTCTAAAGAAATTCCTTGCATTTGCACTCTAAAGCAGGTATTCTCCATTTTGGGACACTAATATTACTTTACACTTGATAATGCAGCCTAGATTCTCTGGTCCACTATCTTCTACTACAAATTATATTGTCTTGACCTAGGACTAAAATCTTTACTTTGGTTGTTCTTGATGGCCTGAAGAGGCATGATAACTAGAACTATCTAGTTTGCAGGCATTGGTTGCTGAATTCCTCCCTTTGAGGCTCCTTGATATGTGTTCTATTGCTAAGATGGAATTCCTCCTTGATAGATTTGCATGGAATGATTTGGAGGTGTTGCTTGGTGTCATTAGATGAGGACTAGCTCATTCACAAAGGATCCCAATGAGATTCTTCATATCATTGACATCTATTTCTAATGAAGATGAGTCTAACATGCTTGGTTGTGCACTATGGTATACGTACATGGATGGTGGTATAGATGACATTGTTTCTTATGAAGCAGAGGTTCTCATAATTGCTTCTTCCTAGGGGCCACTAGAGATTTTTGTAAACACAGGCATTGGTAGATGTGGCAGAAGCTTCTCAATGCTGATAAAAATATTTTCTATGTACACAATTAGATCCTATGTGTTGGGTAGAATACTTCCTCCTCTAGACTACACTAGGATAGTGATATTCGAATTGAAATCCTTCAGATAAAACATTAACGCCATAGTGGTCAAGGGCCTAAGGGTCATAGGAATCCTTTGACAAGTTTTGTGAAAAATGGTGTTGAAGTCACTCATGGCCTCATGTGGGGTCCTTTTGATGGTGATTAATTACTACAACAACCTAGAGAAACCCTCCTTTTTAAAGAAGTGCTTAAACAACTTCTCTCCAAGCTAGTCCCACGACTAGATAGAACCATAAGCCAAATATCTATACCAGTCTTGTGATTTTCCTTTGAAAGATGTGGCCAAAAACCTTAACGAAAAATTCACTTCCATGATTTTATTTACTTTGCATACCTATACTATATATTGGAGATGTTTGGAAGGGGTCTCAAAAGCCTCCCCGAAAAACTTTGGAATGGCCTTGAGAGAATTGGCAAGTATGGCAGGCCTCTATCCCAGGTTACAAAATTTCTAAGAGCAAGGGAACATAAATGAGCCATTCAAATAGGATTCTTATGGATAGGGTGCACTGGTATTATGATTTCAATGGTTCGACCTCCTAGTGGAGTGGATAAAGCTTTGAATTATGGGCTAACACTACTTACCCAGTTGCTTCTTATAGGTGATACATAACCTATAAATATTCTTCTCCTAGTTACCGAAGCATGTAATTAGGAGTACTAGAAATGGCCTCTTGAAGATGCTCATGTTTGGATTATGGGAATGAAATTTCTAGCCTCTTGGCCTAATTTAAGAAATATTTTCGACTTCTAATTAGACATTTGAAAAACTTTTGTACCCCCTAGCATTCCAGAAAAAGAAATTTTGATAATCAAATCTTATTCATGTCCAATAGCCTTATGGAAGATTTAGTGAGTGAGGGACCAATGTGCACCCCACTGAATGACCTCCAAGAGTTTTATAGAAAGTTGGCTCTTCTTTTTGTTTTGGGGAAAAGGTAGAAAGAAATGCATTTAAAACATAAAAAATGTTAATATGCCAAAGCTTTTACAACATTTCAAACCTTACACTATTTCTTATAACTAAAATGATAGACACATAATTCCATAGACCCTTTATTATTGGAAAGAGAATGAGTAACAAAGGATTAATGAAAGCACAATGCAATATTTCAAATCTCCCTATGGGAAGCACCCATTTAGGTATGATAAGATATAAGAAAACTCTAAATATTAATAGAAATATCCAAAATTTCATAGAACCCTTGTCTCTTTACTACATAGTACAAAAAATAGCAAACTTTTACAAAAAATGGAAAAGTTCAAAAGACAGTCCAATTTTTGAAAGCTAGCATTCAACATAAAAGCTTAACAACATGAAAATTAGCTATCTAAGCTATCAAAGAATACTTAACACAATGTTTTAAACATGAACAAAATATAAACAAGAAACTTGATAACTGTCATAACATGCACAATTTCAAAGATTTCTCCCAAATGGATTGAACTTCAATAAATATGAACTAAAAACCAAAGGACAGATGCCAATCTGATGATAATTTTGAATTAAAATATAACATGCTAGAGAATAACAATATTCTATAAAACCTTCTACTTCTGATAATATAAGCTCCCTACTAGATCTATATCCTTCGAAAAGGTTCTTGAACCAATTTTTCTAACTTTTTAACTTATGTTGCTAGCCCTATTTATAAGAAGAAGAAGAGATTGCCACCTCAAACAATCTAGAAGAGAAATATACTAGATGCTAGAACTTGATAGCTCACAATATTATCCTAGATCTTTATTAGCTCACAACAATCTTCGCTCATTATGTCCCAACTACTTCATTAATGGAATTAGATATTTAGTGAAGATAGTTGTCAAAAAATAATTGGATTTAAACATAGCCTGGCAAAAATCTGATCAATCAACCAAATAGGTCAATGATGATGACTCAAAGGTTCCACCCTGAAAGCAAGACACCTATCGCATTCTAACAAACTCTTCCTGAAGAGATCACAACCCATAAAAGAAAAAATGCTTGAAGCTAATAGACAATGTGTCAAGTGAGTGGGAAATCTCAAATTTTTGAGAATAACTTCAAAGAAAATCCTCGCCCAATCTATGCCTAAAAGGAAAATAATATATAAAAGTCATGCAACCACCATGTGGCACATTGTGGGCCTTTAGGAGTAGTCTTTTCCTTTTGAGTGCGAACCCATCTGGAAGCCAAAAAGAGTAGGGGTTGTAAATCAAAAAGATTAAAGGAAAAATTGCTTTACACTACCTAAACAAGGGTATATTTAGTTTTGTGACTTATTATGGCAATTAGAGATCTCCCAAAGTAGGTCTTCATCATTATTCATATTCATTTAGTGATCCTATTCAAACACACTTGGATAGGGTTTCCTTACATTTTAAGCTCTCTTAATATTTGAAACACTTAAGGTTAGATATTGCAAACATATTTTATGCTTCATATATGTTATTTTTTAAAAGTTTTAATTATCAAACTTGGGGTTTGACTAAAGAAAGCCCCTATCACCCATAAAAATACAAAAAAAAATTTGCAAATATTTCATAGATCCAATTCTAAGAGTGAAGGTTTAGAGTTACAAAGAAGTGCAAGTTTTAGACTCAAATCTAAAGTTCATACTTTTTAGAAAATCAAACCTGGACCCATTTTCCCATGTGTGAATAAGTCCTAGGAAGACTTGTAGAAACACCATTTTAGGATAGGTGGACAACATTTACCTTTCCCAGAATGGCCAAGAACATTGTTATTTCTCTCAATTTTATGCTTAATATATTAAATTAAAGTTATTGATTACATTTTTGAGTTTATTTTCTATTTTTTAATTTTCATCCCCAACATGTTGCTTGACCTTGACCCTCATCCTTCAATAATAGGGAAATAAAAGATTTCCAATTTAAGTTGAAACATCTAAGGGTTTTAAGTCAATTCTTTTGAGATCTTATTTCCTAATGAAGTTAGTGAAGTAGGACCCATTTTTGGATCCATATTTCCATTTTTGGAAACCCTATCCTATTTTTATATATTTCATTTTGGTGAAGCTAACATTGTAGAAAAACTTTCTTAAAATTGGAGTCCTTTTAACCCTATATCTTAGTTTTGCACTATTTTCATTATGTTTGCATTAGTTGCATTACATTTAGGGTTATTTAATTTTGTATTTTTGAACATTTCATTTAGTGAAAATTTTTCATTTTTGTATCACTTTAAATCATCAAAAATCAAAAAAATTGTATTAGGCTTGCATTTACATGGAATTTTACTTACATTAAGATCATCTAAATTCATATTTAGGTCCATATTACATACTAATAATAGTCATAGGGTTAATCATTTGACATTAGTTAAAATTCCATGTAGATAAATTAATTTGGAAAAATCTGTTACATAAACCCCTATTACAGATCAGAAACATAAAGCACATAAGATAAACTCAAATTTAGGAAATTCATTTTTTTTTAAATCCTGACATGGAACCCATTCACCCATGGGTGAATGAGTTCGTATATAGACCTTTTTGACAAATTTTTTATTTCTTTTTAATCTTTGTTCTATATTTTTTTTAATATTTTTTGTCCACAGAACTGTTTCTTTGTAATAGTCTATTTTTGCATTCAAAGTATTTATCATTTAGTTAGATTTTATAATAGTGTATTTGCAAGATCATGATGGACCAAAAACTGGCAATATGATGGGTATGTGTAGGGTATGTGGCTGATGACTTTTTTTTAACCAAAATTGATGAAACAAAAAGGGTTTTTAAAGGAGATTCTCAGATGTCCACCAATATAAATTATGCTTTACTTTTAATTTAATAAATAATTATTATTCATTTTCTATTTGAATTACGACTAAAGTCCTTATTGATAGGCTTATTGAAAAACATCTATAGTTTTCAAATGTTTGTCACATTTTTGAATCAAACATGCTTCACATTTTATGCTTTGCATACTATAGGATTAAAAAAAATTTGAATTTCATGAAGTTTTGACCAAGTTAAGGTGGTCAAACATACAAATTTTATATTTTATAAAATTTGTAATAAAAAAATTCATAATTAATTGTTTACTTGGAAAAAAATTACAAAAAATATGCTTCACATTGGACATGAGTCATCTACTTATATATAAATTATCATAATAAAATATTATCATTTTATTGTGGTTAGGGTGGTCAACAAACACCTACTTATTTTTTCCCTGAAATTCATGTACTGCATTGAAATTTCAAATTTTCACCAAATAGATTTTAAAAAAAAAACTAGTAGTATAGAACTACATTCAATTTTTTAAAAATTCTATTCTTACATATTTTTGAAATAATATAGATAACTTATTCAAATTTTTATGTCAAGTTGCCTAACTCTATTTTTTCTAAAAAATTTCGCCACTTAAGGGTATGTTTTTTCCATGATGATCCTGTACATACCTAATATCGTGGAAAATATTTCTTACATATTTCAATTAAAGATACTATTAGATTTTGGTACTTTTCTTTCATTTTTAGCAGGATTGCATCATTAGATAGATTTAGTTTACAATTTGTAATGACTAGAAAACAAAAAAAGAAACATCAAAAGAAAGAAACAAGAGAAGAACAAATTGATGAAACACTTGGAGAATGTATAGTGATTTGAACATGTCAAATATTTTTTCTAGGTTAACATATCCCTAAATCCCTTTAGTGGTGATGACTTTGACATGTTAGATGAATCCCTTGAGGATTTCATCTCACAAGGTTCATCAACTAAGGCCTTTTATAATAAACCTAAACAAAGATCAATGTTAATGTAGTCACACCTCAACTTATCCTTTACCCACCCTCATGCCAAACTCAAGTTCAAACCAAACCAATGCTTATCTTAGAACCACCTAAAAGGAAACCATTAGCTCTAAGAAATATCTTGAACTCTATGCAAATTGATAGTAGCAATATTTTGCAACAACTAAGATATAATACCATTGCTTCAACATGTAATACAAGGAACAATAGGAAACCACAAACCACCCCACTTTCAGTACCATTACTTCAACCTATCTTTCCTAGGGCTCCTTGTTTTCCTTTACATAATACAAAGGAGTATGATCTTGTTGAACAACTTAAGAATAATCCTACTAAGATATCCTTATAGGATCTTATTCAAGCCTTATAACAAGTTGTGTTTCATCTGAATACAAATTGAAATGAGGTGGAAACCATAGTTCAAGGAATGAATGCAATTAATATAGATTTTTTTTTTACCAAAGTGAGTTATCCTGAGAAATTCAAAACCAGCATGAATCCTTTAGGATAGTAGCCATTATTAATTAGGTTGGAGTAAAAATAACCCTGTTTGACAATGGCCCAACCCTTAATGTGTAGTGTAAACCTCATGGATAAGATTGGAATGCATAAGATTAAAAGTCAAACCGGTTCTTTATCCATTCGTGGGTTTGATAACATAGGAAAACAACCACTTGGTGTGACAACATTACCTATTACACTCAGAAAGGAAACATTACAGACTCCTATCCATGTTATGCCTCAAGTCCTTTCATACAATCTCCTCTTAGGTAGACCATGGATTCATGAAATGAATGCAATATCTTCATCCTTCATTGTTTAATGAATTATGTCTACAAAAAAAAGTGTACACAATCAAAGCTGACCCTGAACTTGAAAGTTATTTACACACTGAGAAAAACAAGGAAAATTTGGTTTGGAAAGTTTCAGGAATTTCTATTTTATGCATCTAGCTCAAAATCATCCATTTAGTGTAGTAATTTTTAAAGCATTCTAGAAATTATTTTTGAATTGAAAATCATTAGTTCTAGAGGACAATTGTTGATATTTTTGAAGCATTGCATAGTTGGATAGATTACTTCTCATTTTTTACATAAACAAAAGCATGTTTCCTTTTCAAAATTTGGTTTTCATGGAGTGTCAAATGGCTTGTATGATTCTATACTCATGAGAATACTCTAGAAAAAAACATAAAACCTTTTACAAGTATGTTAGCTACCCTCCTAATATTTATAGGATCTATAAGAATGTCATAACATAAGAGGATACAAGAATAGACAATCATGACAATCATAATTGTTATTCTCTCAATACCTCCCCTATTGGTGATGATGGTATCTTTGTGAAAGACTATACAATCATTGAGAATCATGAAATTATTAATTTTCCCTTTGCTTCTCACTGTAGCGCCCCTCTGTTGTGGCCCTTCTGGATATTTATGTAAGTGTTATTGTGTTTTTTTGTTCAATGTGTTAATGAATTATTGTGGTGAAATTAATATTTTATATGGATTGGGTAATCAGTGAATTAAATCAAAATTACTTATGAAATAAATTAAATAAAATTAGAATTAAAATAATAATTAATAAGTCAATTATGTGAAATAATATGTATACGGTTATTATTAAATAATTAGATTTATTTTGTTTAATTGATTATCTTGCCGGGATAATTATTAAATAGGAGAGACTAGTGTAACTTCAAATAAAGCTGAAAGATAAGATTTCAAATGATTTGTTAAAGCAATGAAAAAGATAGAAATTTTTGGCATGCGAGTGCATGCACTTTCGAGCTACTTGTTGAAAAGTAAATTACTATTTTATTGGAGTTTTTTGAGTTTTATATGAGATTTTTTCCCTCAGAAATAGGACGCTTTTTCTTTTCCTTGTGTGTTTAATTATGAATTGGAAAGAGATTTTGAGGAGGGATGTTTTTGGTTCTAGAAGGGAAAAAAATAATTCTGGGGTCTGCAAGAAATTGGGAGCAATATTTGCATTTGGTGTGATTGAAAAATAATTTCAGGGGTTCCGAAGAGTTGGTTCTGGTTGTAGGAGTTGGATCTCAACGTTGGACTCTTGCTTCTACCAATGATTGAATTAGGTTGGCTTTGTCACTCCTTGTACAATCTTGATTAATATATTTTGAATTCTTCTGTTGTCAAGGCATGTCGGTTGATGTATGCTTGCATTTTCTCCCTTTGTGGCTTACATTCGATTCTGCATGTACTTTTATTTTCATCAAAGATTCAATTTGTTTGGAATTAGTAGACTTCTATTGATAGTCATCGTATCCCCTGGGTCTATTAATATTTGATTTGCATGATAGTTCCTTTCTTACTGTTCATCTAAAATAATAAATCTATGCAATCAATTTGGTGGGCATTACTTGTGGACCTTCAATCACCAGAAGATTGATGTCTTAGTGTAAGTCAGATTATAGGTAAAATTATTATGTATGAAGATGCCCTGCTATCTTCTATGGTCATCTTAATCCTCAATTGGTTCACAGTTCTTCTCCTCTCCTTTCTCCTCATAGCCATACCATTTAGCATTGACTTAAATTGTCATCTTAGTAATACGATTTAGGGTGTCCCCAAGATAGCCAACACAGGTATGGGGGTCAGCCACACACATCTAATGATCAACTATATATGTAATGCAACAAGGGTTACCGATGTGAGAATTATGCACAACCCTCATTCGCTAAACCTGCATGACTGCATGTGCCTAAAATACAAGCAAATCTTACAATGTTAGGTTGCGTTTTAGGGTGCTTCATAAATTCTAAGATTTGACCATTTCCCTACAAAAATATTTTTTGTGTATATTCTACTATCCTTTTTATTCTCCAAGACATGATATCCTTGAGGGCATTTGCAAATAGTTAAAATTATCATTTATACTATATTTTTGTGGCGTGCTTCAGGGAGTACGATGTGTTACTTATGTCAAGAGATTTTGGAAGTAAGTGTATTGTAGTATATAGTGTCTACATCCTACAAGGACATCATTTGGGGTATCTATTCAATAGCATAGAAAATAAATATTCAAGCTACGCCCATCTTTGACTCATTAACGGCATAGATCAATTGACATCCTAGAATTTGAACCTTGCACTCACATTTACCATGGCAATACCATCTTCCTCGGAAGCTTCTCTACCTATAAAGGTCATGCCCTATGCATTCCTCCATCCACACAATAATTGTCTTTCTTTTTATGTCATTCGTCCTACCGTTAGAAACGTCTGATCTATTTTATTACATTATGTATAGGGGAGAATTCGATGGGCTGCATATATATTTCACATGTTATTAGCTCCTGCCGGTAGGTAGGTATACTTATGCATTCGCCTGGAATGCATTTAACCGCCAGCATTGACCAATCAGATTTTGCCATTTAACATATTACTTATTTTTTTGTATAGTTTGAATTTGGAGAGCTATTTTATATATTGGAAAATTAGCATTTATCTATTTTTCTATTCGTCCGAGTAGCTTTAAAAATCATTTTCGTTTTAAAAAATTCGGGAAAATGCGAATGCATAAATTGATTAAATAAATTTAAGCAAAGGCATAGTTTAAAAGTTGGCGGCTAGAGGTACGTAATCCATGAATGCAGATTAAATGCATTAAAATATTAGGAAACTGCGAGCGCAAAAATTGATTAATTAAAATTAAGCAAAGGCATAGTTTATCAAGGTGGCGGGTAGACGTACGTAATGTATGAATAAAAATTAAATGCATTGAATGGCATGTGGCTCGAGGTGAAGGCGCTGGGATGGTTTGGAGGCCACGCGTGGCCAGGGTACTTTGGTCATTTAATATAGAGTTAAGTTACTTGGTATGCATTTCTATTACTTTGCGTGTGTTGTTTTTGTCTTCTGTAAGCGGTGTTCTAAGGGAGAGTTCTAGCGACTAAGCAGGATATGTTATAGTTGCAGAGTCCAGACCCAGAAACGAGTTATTTGAGGTCATAATTTGGTAATTTCTAGAGTGTCGTTACAGTAAAACGCTGGACAGTGAGCTCAGAAGAGGTAACTTTTCATTTTTAAGTCTATTTCATACAAGAAATGCAAGTAGGGTTTCATGGTGCTTTGAGGCATTCATATACTTTGATTATAAATTTGTATTTTAAACTACTTTTAGTATTGTTTATTCAAATTTCTTGTTGAAATGCGAAGGTTTCATCTGCGTTTGATAGGTATTATGTAGAAATCCTCTTGTTCTTTTTACTTCATGCATGTGAGTCGATAGTGTGTTGCTTTGAGCTTTTCCGTTGTCATCAAAGCATAAAGGATAGAGGGGTTCTGTTAAAAGTCGTGGTTGTTGTCCTCGTGGGCATAAATCTGTATATTGAACTACTTTTGGTGTTATCTATTCGAGTCTCTTGTTGAAATGCGAAGGTTTCATCTGCGTTTGATAGGTATTATGTAGAAATCCTCTTGTTCATTTTACTTCATGCATGTGAGCCCTGTAGAGTTTGTATTTTTTTTATTGCTGCAAAGTGGTCCCATAGAGAGGGCTTTGGAACCAAAATTATGTCAATGTGCGATAATGAGAGCTTTTCAACAATGGGTCGATAGTGTGTTGCTTTGAGCTTTTTCGTTGTCATGAAAGCATAAAGGATAGAGGGATTCTGTTCAAAGTCATGGCTGTTGTCCTCGTAGGCATAAATGCAAACAAGGGGAGCATAAAGAATGTAGTAGAGATCTTTTTCCTGCTGGCAAGCATAAAAATTCTGTCAGATGTCGTCGTTACTATTTTTGTATCTTTCATTTTACTTCATGCATGTGAGTCGATAGTGTCTTGTTTTGAGCTTTACCGTTGTCATCAAAACATGTGCGATAAAGAGAGCTTTTCAAGAATTAGTCGACAGTGTGTTGCTTTGAGCTTTTCCGTTGTCATGAAAGCATAAAGGATAGAGGGATTCTGTTAAAAATTCGTCGTTGTTGTCCTTGTAGGCATAAATGCAAACAATGGGAGCATAAAGAATGCAGTAGATACCTTTTTCCTCCCGACAAGCATAAAAATTCTGTCAGATGTCGTTGTTACTGTTTTTGTATCTTGGGGTTATAAAAAACTATGTCAAAAAATGTTGTAGAATCCAAATTACAATGTTGTCATAGAGCAGATAAGTAATATTGCTTCATAGAACAGTTTTAGTCTTCATGCAAAAGAGCGATCAAATTCATTGCTAGGAGATTTGTGGTCCAAGAACCTTTCACAAGTAGTTTGTGTAGTTAATCTTGTTTGCATTTATACTTGTGTCTCTTGAATCTAGAAAAATGCTTGGTAGTGTTTAAATGGTTTTTGCTATTAGTATCCATCACAGTAAGAGTACTATATATTGTTATTCTTTTAGGAAAAAACAAAGACATGTTTTGTTTTGTCAATACCAAGGTGAAACCCCAAAAGGAACTAATAACAACGGAAATTTTGTTTTTTTTTTTAAGAATATAATAACATACTTAAGTATTATAACATAACAATGTATTATGAGGCACAACTAGTTCCAATGGGGTACACGAAGTGACATGACTACACTAACCCATAACAACGATAATAAGATAACAATAATTAATCTATTACGTAAATCTATTCATTCCCATTTCATCATTTGAAATATCTATCAACTATATCCATATTAATAACATATGCACATATGACAATTCATGGAATTATAAAGATATAAATTGTTACATATTTCGATAGATACAACTCAACATGACCAACTATAACAAATGATCCTGAATAAATACATGGCTTGAATAAACATTACATCCCAATGATAGTAGAATACAATTGACTGGAAATACATCTCAATAACTACATATACAAATCACATCAAGGTCATCCCAACACCTGTGGGAGACAATACATCAATGAATACATTACATCGTATATATAATGCCTATCTCACAAGAATTCACCGGATCATCAACATCCTCCAAAACCCTACAATAAAAGATATATCTGCAACAGAAAGGGAAACCCAACGGGGTGCGAAGCACGTTCCACCCAACCACCCCCGTGCTGGGAGTAGATAAGGAAGGGTCCCCGACCAAGCACGTCTAACAAAACAAAGACTAACTCCAAAAAGACAACTTAACATCAAAGACCACTTAGAAAACTCACAACAACAAATCCAAAGGGCACAACAACAAATCACTTCTAGACATAACAATAAAACACCTTTCCAAATTACAACTAGTCACACTCACAACATCAATGAAACTCAAGGCATAATATCAAAGACTACCTCCAACAATAACCAAAGAGAAATCACTAAATCACTTAAGCACAACATACACAATATCACTTAACAACTACAATCACAAAGTCACTTAACAACTACAAACACAATATCACTTAACACGAGGTTACAATGCTTCCAGAGAACAAAGATCATGAACATCGCATACAATTCAATTAATCACGACATAGGAAGAGTGTCATGCATAAATTTCCATGAGTTACCTTGGCTCAACCTTCCTAGGCTACCGGACCCCCATCCTAGGTTACCTTGGCTTGCCTCTACCGGCCGCCGGACCCTCACACAAAACTATGCGTCCCATCTCATCTCGAGCCTTATCATTCACTTGCTTCACGAGAGAGACATTCTTTATCTTTATTAGTGTGTAAGATCCCCATTAATTCTTTTAGATTATCACTTAGTTAAACTCTAGGTGAGTTACCCTGGCACCCCTTTGTGTGCCGGACCCCCACAAAGAGCCACTCTCCTATCGACAACACACAAGGTACAATACCACAATAGGTAACTAGACAACATAACCTCTCCAACAAAGGAGGAAACAAAACAAGGAAACTCACTCCGAACACTAGAGGAAACCAAATACGAAAACACACTCCTTCCAAAGGAGGTACAAATCTCATTACCCTCTCCTATTTCCTCAGGGGGCACAAATCCCCGTTTGTGGAAACCGGGTACAACATCATAATGCAACTCTATACCATTCCCAAGGTGATTCACAAATTGAACCTCTACACAAAAACATCCCACTCTAGAGAACTTCTCTAGAAGACTTACATAGACCCTTAACCCCATTTGCCCGACATGGAGAATAAAAGAAACATGATAGAAAAGCATTCTAGGTGACTCATTATCTAATGTTAGGGTTTCCTAAACCCAGTCAAACAATTACATCACACAAGAAATTAAGTAAATAATTAACATAAATTGCACAACTCAAAAGTGAATCAAGGCATGTTGACAACTTTAAGGAGTTTAAAACAATAATATATTTCATTTTTCCAATTACATATATTAATAAAAGTCAACCTTAGAAAATGAAAACACTTGATCATTTAAAAACTACTATTTTAAAATAAATCATTTGAACTATAGAAATTCAACGTTCTAAATAAATCCTATGAATATAAAATTCACTTTTGTTTCTACTACGTAACCAAAACCATCTTAAAATAGTCTATATTTAAATCTATCCCTTAAATTTCATTTGTCTTAATTATCCGTAATAATTCAAATCAAATTATAAATAAATCAAACTTTTAATAAATAAAGTCATCTAATTGGAATAAATCATTTGTTATCTCTACGTTTCACAACTATATTCAAAATCAAGATATTTTAATAATTAAACATTTAAATTAAATTACTTAATCCATATTTCAATCATAGAATAATTAATCAATTAAAAACAAATATAAAAATTTATACTTATAAAATCCATTATAAAAATAATCTTAATTCCACACACACACAGGCATATATTTTAAATTATTAAAAATATATTAAAATAAAGCATTTTTATAAAAATCATCTTATCAAAACATATATTATAAAATTTATAAAGATGTTATACAGAAAAATATTATATAAAAATCCTACTTATTTTCTAACCATAACGTTATCAACAACTATCTAGTATATATACATATATATAGAAATACGGTATATATATATACCCATACATTTAAAATTTATTAAAATAAATTAACAATTAATTTATTCATATGTATATATACAATTTGACAATTAATTAATTTATATATATATAAATATATATATATTAAATAATATATAATATATATATTAATATATATATATAAATATAAATATATATACTAATTCAAAAAATGCATAAATTAAAAGAAAACAACCGAATTTAATTAAAACAAATTAAAAAAAAATAACTAAATAAAATTAAAAAAACCCATTATTGAAGCCAACCATAGTACATAGTAACAGGTCGTGGGGGCACGCAGCTCTCGACTCTGTCGCTACTGTTCTGCTAATGTAAGGCATTAATGGTGACTGCGTACTACAGCCACTGGGCCGTCCTCCCTCCTCCCAACATTAAAAAATAAAATTTTTATTTTTATTTTCAATTTCGGTTTTCAAAACAAAACAATGAAACACAGAATTCTTAAAATAATTTTCTTTTCATATATACATATCATATTTTATTCAAACATCAATTCAAAATTCGAACCCCATCTAATGATCTGTACATTTTTATTTATATTATATGCAAACAAAGAATCCACACGAATTTCAAGGTGCTGTATATACTATTATTTATTTAATTTTTATAACAGAGAAAACAAGAAACGTATATAATATAAATATATTTCAAAGGCATAATTTATATTGAATTTTACTTCTCAGGATAGTACAGAGGGATATGAACATAACATGCAATAAATTTATTATATTTTATTTAAATATTTTTATAAATGAAGTTATTTAAGTACATAAATTTATAAACATAACCTTTCCAATGATTCAGTCAAATAATGATATATGTATATTTAATTTTGTATAAACATACATATAACTATCTATTTAATCCAATGATTTAGAACAACAAAATAATAACAGATTTTATAATAAGCCTATCACAGATCTAAAATAGATTTGGACATTGAGAACCCCAACAAAGGGTGCCCATGCAATGAAAATGTGTATTTAAAGGAAACGCAGGTCCTTTACAATAGAAGAATCCCTTCTGTAGCCTTCTTTCGAATTCCTCCTACAATTTTCCTTTCCAATCTATCTTTTCTTTCAACAATTAATTTTTACCCAGCAAACACAAAAACCAAAACTCTTTTTTTTTTTCAGATCCCAAAACAATAGAGCAAAACTTCTATGTGTGAATAATCTCCTCATAAAAATAATAAATCAAAATAAATATTCAATAAAGCTCTTCCGCTTTCTTCTCTCAAAAATCCTCTTTTCTTATTGGTCCTTTTTCCAGCTTTTAAAAGCACAACTTATCTAAAAATTTTAATTAAAAATTAATTATTTACACAAGATATTTTCCACACAAGATTTTCTAATTTAATATTAATAAAAAGATAATATCTAATTATTCTCAACAATATTAATTTAATTTAATTTCTTAAATTTTTAATTAATTAAATACATTTTAATTTATAGTAAATTTAAATTTAACTATTTACTAACTCACAATTAAATCAAAACAACTTTAATTAATTATCTTATCAAATAAGATTAATTACACGAACATTAACCATAAATAAATACTCCACAATCAAAATGCATAACAACAAGGACAACACTTCAGTCATGATGCAACAACTTACAACAGGATGATGGACTTGGGACGGGGACACTTCCAAACCTACTCCCTTTTTCAACATTTTACCCATTGGGTTAATTTATTGCTCGTGTTGTCCTGCCGAAGCAGGTGGAATCGAGACTTATTCCTGCAATCCTGCATCCAAATAAACGTCAAGTAGCACATGTATATATATAATCAAACATCCTATCGTGAGAAGGAATTGCAATGTAGCAAGGCACTCGTGAACGAGTGATGCTACACTGTCCTCTCACCTACTCTATTCTAACAATTACAATATCAATGATGAACTAACATTTCTAAGCAAAGTGATCATAAAATAACATGATACTTAACTACTGAATCATAACTAATTATTAAACCATTGCATTATAAAACAACACCGAGTTCAAATAACATAATCAGCATAGAATCATCACATCGACATATAAAACATTAATGAACAACTATTTGAATAAACAATAATTCAATCAACAGACAGAGTAACATAAATCATACTAATAATTTCATAGCAAATGATCATGTCCACTAAAGGAATAACAACATCATCAAACTTCCAACCAACCAAATCAAACAATAATAGTATCATCATAGTATCAGCGTGTCAAGTTAAAGCATAGAAATTAATAAGTCTAAACAATATGAGGGGTATTACATCCTCCCCCCCTAGGACATGGCTTACTCCTAGAAGCCATTAAACAAAATAGGGATGGAACTCCCACAAAACCAATTAAACACTAACTGACTCAGAACCTTGATCTGTGAGGATCAACTCCTGAAACTAGAGGATGAACTGCACCCATATGCTCGACCTGACGGATATCCATCGCAGTGAATGCCCTATGTGATCGACCCACATCTCCTACTGTCGGCACTGAAACTATCAGACCCTGACTGAAACCAAAATTGTCCTGTTGAGGACACTCACGAGCAAAGTGGCCCTGCTAACCACAAGAGAAACATCATGTCCCTCTGTTGAGACCCTGCACAGCTGGAGCTACACTAGGTCATGGAAAAACACCTCCACTGAATGTCGACTGAGAACTCTAAGCAGGCTGATCAACACGATCACAATGAGCCCGTAACCAACTCCTATCTCTCTTCTTCTGCCTCCAACTTCTATCGGGTTGGGATTGAGAATTCTACTGCCTAGACTGTGAAGGCTGTTGTTGTCCACCCTTAGCGGGTGACTAATACCCTCTAGAAAACCCTGTGGCCTGAGATCGGCCACTCTGAGAACCAACACCATAAGAAAGTGCACAACCAAACTGAACACCCACCTGACCACCTAAAACCAAAGCTAAATTCTCCTCAATAATGCAAGCTTTATCTACAGCTACCTCCATGGTCTTTGGCTCAAATACCCGAACACCACCACTGATCTGGGGGTTTAAACCCCTAATGAAATGTTGTACTAACATACCCTCATCATCACCTATGCCCGCAAACTATTTGAGCTCAAAGAAACAACGTTCATACTGTTCCACTGTCATATCCATTTATCATAGAGCATGAAACTCATCTCCACGGCGCTGACGCCAACGATCAGAAAGGAATCAAGCATTGAACTGCTCTAGGAACAACTCCCAAGATATAGTGCCAATATCCAAATGGAGCTTCTGCTCCTCTAACCTCCACCAAGTAGATGCGAAATCCCTCAAGTGCATGATCACACACCTAGCCTTGGTGTTGCTACCATACAGATGCATGGAAAAACACCTATTCAAATCAAACAACCAAGTCTCAGCCTTAGAACCACTGCCCATACCATCAAAAGTGGGTGGACGAGCTCTAAGGAGATCTATCATGTGAGTAGCCATGTCTGCCTCAGATGGAGCTGGAACCTAATCTCTCTGTCCTACAACCTCCTGATCCCTATCCAGCCTAAGCCCCAAATGAGGAAGAGTCTCCTCAAGCAAGCGACGCAACTGAGCATCACCAATCCCTAGTTAATCCTGATGCTGAACACTAACCTCTGGCACAAACTAAGAAGCTTGATGATCCACATGATCAGAAACATGGGAAATAATGGGAGGTGCATCATGCTGATTACCTCCTCGACCGCCTACATGAACATGACCCTTACGATCCCGCTTAGTTGGCATGATCTTGAAAAGATACACACCACAACATAAGACAAGGTACACAAATAAAAAATCTAAATAGCTAACAATGTAATGGGTCCTAAAGTTCCCAGTGTTTAAACTTTGA
>VDFB02184242.1:0-30194 GCA_007258455.2 Sequoia sempervirens
TATAATTTCGGAGGACCCTTCTCGAAACCCTAATCTTCTTTTTTGAACCAAACCCTAATCCTCCAATAGGTGGCGTCCCACTTTCCCAAGCAAAACTTTGACTTTTAATATCAACTTTATCTCTTCCTTGAAGTTGGCGTCCAATTTATGCTTGGATTAAACTTTCTTTATAAGAAATATAATTAATTTCCTTCAATGAAGCGCCCACCAAACAAGAACATCTTTTAAAACAACTTAAAGTGAAGTAGCTAGGCCAAGGGGGGGTCAATGTTAAAATATAACATTAAAACATGACTTAATTAAAATAATTCGAACTTATCTCTCCAATTGTGCCCCAAAGCCAAAAATGAGTAAGCCAATTGATCAGTCTGAAGTAGAAAGCCAACCGTGCCGAAACCAATAGGACCACTGCCAGAAATAGAATTTACTAAAAATAGTAAATTCCAGAAAGATGCTCAGAATGCCAAGAAAAACATACCACTGCGAAGCTCTCTGAAAACCCAGAAAGAATCTGCAGTTCAATTACCAATCCGAGAGCAAAAGAAACCTCCAACCAAGAAACCCTAATTTCACCCCGAGAAGCCTACGGATCTCCAGAATAGGCCAACGGTCAATAGAAAAAGTCATGCTCGAGAAGGGGACATTACATTTGCCTTAGACAAATTTCTTCATCTTGGGGCTTGCTTCTCTTGTGCTTACCATCTTGTTTTCTCCTTGTGCTAGGCATACTTGAATATGTGATGTCATTTATGCCTTAGAATATTCCTTTCACCTCTTGAGGGCGCATTTAGGAGTGTCTTCTTCCACTTCTTATGACTTAGAAAAAATTTCAAACCTTCTGCTCATGATGGGAGCATATGAGGGGTGGTCCTTCCATTTCTATTGCCTTAGAAAAATTTTCAAACCTCCTGTCTACCTTGGGCGGATGAGGGGTCCTAGTTCCATTTTCGTCCCTTAGAATAAATTCTTCATCCAACTCCTACTTGAGGGCACATTTACTAGGTGGTACTTCCATTTTTGCCTTAGAAAATTTTCATTCATCCTTGCTCACGATGGGCACATTTAAGAGGGTGTCAGGCAACTTTTCGTGGCTTAGAAACTTTTAGCTTTTCCATGCCTTGGGCGCATTTTGATGGGGGTCAAGCACTTTTCATTGCCTTAGAAAGTTTTTATGCCTCCTTCACAAGATGGGCGCATTTAGGGGGGTGTATTGCCATTTTCAATGCCTTAGAAAAAATTTCCAATCATCCTTACACCTTGGGCGCATATGAAGGGGTGTCAAGCAATTTTGTGCCTTAGGAAATTTCTCACCAACTTGCTTCTAACTTGAGCGCATCTGAAGGGGTGTCAAGCAACTTTGTGCGTTACGAAAATTTCTCACCAACTTGCTTCTAACTTGGGCGCATCTGAAGGGGTGTCAGGCAATTTTGTGCCTTAGGAAATTTCTCACCAACTTGCTTCTAACTTGGGCGCATTTTGATGGGTCTCCTGCCATTTTTTATGACTTAGATATTTCTTGCATCTCTTCTCAACTTGGGCGCAGTTTGGAGGTGGTAGTTTCATTTTGATGCCTTAGAAACTTTTCTCACCTAACCTCTTCCTCATACCTTGGGTGCATTTGGATGGGTGTTCTTCATGTTGAGGGCGCATTTGAGGGGTCCTGCTTCACATTTCCATGCCTCAAAGATTTTCAACTTCTTCATGATGCCTAGGGCGCATTTACTACCTTGTTCCATTTTCTTGCCTTAGAAAATTATTTCAAGCAACTTCTATTTGAGGGCACATTTTGAAATATGCTAACCAATTTTTTCAAAGGACTTTCACAACATAAACCAGCACTAGCCAATTGGATTAGCGTTAGCATCAAACTAAAATCCAAGCTTAAAAGAAACTCAACACCAAGAAAGCACACTCAATCCAAATGAAGGAAAGGTGTTGACATATGGTGGAGAAACTAAAGAACAGTACTTGAATGAAACTACTCAATGTCAAGAATGTGCACTCAAGATCCCACTGAGGGTGAGGTGCTAACATATGATGGAGTGATTAATTGAAATTGAAACTAATAGGCAGATAACCAGCCATGAAGCTACAACAATCTTATTCGTCTGTTGCGGTGGGCATCCAGTGAATAGTGGGGATTCACCACTTGAGAGTGGGTACAATGATATAACAAGTTCGTTCTCCGCACTGGCAGTAAACCGTCCAGGGGTAATTAATAAGAAATAAAACAAGTAGTTGCAGCAATAACATGGGTTGGATTAGTACTACTAAATCACAACCTTACAATTCAAAAGATTGCAAAAACAAGTATTACAATGATAGAGAAATAAGTTTAGAAGAGAAGAATGAATTCTAATGATGTTCCTTTACTCTTCCAATGATAGAATTATGACCAAAACAGAAAACATATGAATCTGATATAAAACAGAGTTTCTGGAATTCTGATCAGCAAACTGTAAACTCATAAAATGTTCATAACTTCATCAAATTACCTCCGTTTCAAATGAGATTGAATGCAATGGACTTCTGGAAGGTAGGCGACCATGCTAGGATGAAGAAACAGCAACAAATCTTGATCATTAATTCCTGGCACACTTCCCAAGACACTCCAAATGGTACGACCCTTGAAAAGGGCGATTTGCTTCTTAAAAATCAGAATCTCCAAAATAAAATCTCATACTTGGTGGAAAGGGGCGCCCATGGCAAACAATGACATTTCAAAAATACCCAGAAGCAAATAAAAATTATTCAAAGAGCTGCATACATTTTACACTTTCAGCTGTATGTGAATCAGCAACTCAAAATTGACAAAAACTCCAGAATTCTTCAATCAAATGAGCTCAATTTGCTAGTCTGATATTGAGAAGCAGCAATGTAGCCAACTAGGTGTTATCTTGCAAACACGAAATTGAACGAAAGGCTAGGAGGTTGACATCCTCGAAGCAAAATATCAATTGTCATTCTGACAGCATAACTTTAGCATAATTTTCATGGATACAAGGCTGGAGCAAAACCCTTCATTAAATAGAAGCTCACAAAACTCCTCAAATTCTTGAGAAAGCACACCAAAAGACAAGGAGTCTTTTCAAATTTCCAAAAACAATTAATTCCTCAAGGTGGTGTCCCTTTTTGCATAATATAAACTTCACTTTAATTTAAAATTATCTCTTATAAAAGTGGCGTCCACTTTTCCCAAGGCATTTGATGATAATTGAAATATATTAAACACCCCATGAAGGCGTCCCCCTTCCAAGTCCCTCTTTTTAAACACAACTTAAAGTTGTTCTCCTAGGCCAAGGGGTCAACTACAATTTAAAACATTAATGCCTTTATTTATGAAATTCACCAAATAAAACTTCTAGAAGCTAGAGTTTGACTTCAAATAATTGCTCCAACTGGGAATGAAGTCCTGAAAGATGACAATCTTCATACTGCCAAAATTAGAATTTACTATAAATAGTAAACTCTCTGAAAAACCTTAGAACCTCAGAACTGGAAACCCTAATTTTACCTCAAACAAGCCTACAGGATTCCGGAATAGGCTGATGAGTGTCAGAACAGATCACTGATGAGAAGGGGACATTACATATTTAAGGAGGGATCAAGCTGGGCGCATATGGAGGGGTGTGAGGCAATTTTTGTGACTTAGAAACTTTTTACTTTTGTCCTGCCTTGGGCGCATTTTGATGGGGGTCAAGCCACTTTCATTGCCTTAGATATTTCAACTTCTCCATGATGCCTAGGGCGCATTTAGAGGGGGTGTACTTCCATTTTTCCATCACTTAGAAATTTTCAAGCTACCTTGATGCCTAGGGCGCATTTAGGGGGGGGTTAGCTTCTACTTTCAATGCCTTAGCAAAATTTCTTGCACCCCTTCTCAACTTGGGCACATTTTACCCTTGGTGATTTTCATCTTGCATGCCTCGAGCGTTTTTGCATCTGGAGTGTTAAGGAAACCTCCAAGGGTGACTCTTGAATACTTAGCCAATTTTGACAAGTTTGCCCTCGCTTTCTATTTTTAGTAACTTCTTGATTCTCAAACTTCTGCAACTCCTCTTGACTTGAAATTTTCCCAACGTGATCCTCATGACCTATCTGACCTGTTCACACCTGCCTTTCGTGCTCACCTGCTATTTTTAGCCCTTTTTTGAAAGTGACTTACTATAAATAGTAAGTATGCAGAATGCGCTCAAATTTTATCAGTAGACTCCTTGAAGGATGCTGATCACAATGGGATACATCAGTTTTTCATTTTTCTCGAGTTTTACCCCTCATTTTAGGCACCAAAGTTGGAAACCCTAATTTCACTTGCATATGCCTCAACTGACCTCCGTTCAACTCTGTTTCTATTATGAACTGCTCTGCTCCTAAAACTAAAGATCTGGGACTGTTGGTGTGAACCTGCTAAAAATAGTAAGTGCTTGAAAAAGTGATCAACTGATTGCTAGACGTGGTTGCATGTCATATTGCCCAAGAGATCTTAAAAAACCCAAAAAAACCCAGAAAACTGGTTTGCATGTAGGTATCTGCTAAAAATAGAAAGTCATCAATTTGACTTGCATGTTATATCATCGCGAAACTCTCGAGAAACATAGAAAGACTATCCTGACATGCGTTGAAAAATCATATATGCAAACCCTAAAAATTGCTCCCGAAGCCAGAACTGCGAAAAATAGAAAGTTGTCAGAATTTGTTCAAATTTTAATGGGAGCCTACCTGAAGCTTCCTAAACGCAGTGCTAAGCTCCTATTTCAATTTGCTCACTTAAATTAAGCCCAAACCAAGCCTGAAGGATAAACCCTAATCTGATAAAGACGCACTCTAGACTTAGCCAAAACCTCAAGTTAGGCCAAAAGATAGGTACATCCTTGAAAAGACAGAAGGAACCGAGAGAGACTGTAACGATCTGATCCTTTGGTAAAATAAAAATTTCCTTAATTTACATCCTACAAGTAAACGTGTTAACATGACATTGTAATAAAAAAATTCCTTTTCTTTATTGATAAAACATGAACCAGTTGCCATATCAATTTACAATAAAGATTCCATTTCAATATAATAACTTCACAAGTACTTGAAACAAGAATACATACCTCACTAACATAGCTCCAATGAGCTTTAGAACAAGTAGTAGTAAGAAGGTCCAAAATTCTTTTCCTTTCAAATCTTGGTACATCAGTCGCTTGCTGTGGAGGAGGAACATCACTCGAGCGCTTTTCCACCAACCACAAACTTATAATGCGGTCCCCCGCACACCCATTATTCAATAGATGGCCCTCCCTTTGTCGAAGAGATTGGTAGGGTATCCTTTAATAATTACCAACTGAGCATAGTGTTGTGTCCTACACAACTAGAACCTTGCTATTTCACAATCTCGAACTAGTACAAGGATCACAATAAACTGATAGTGTAAACATCGCCCGATCTAAGAGGATGTAGGTACATTGCACTACTTTGATCAAAGAGTTTTAGTTCAGTAAATGACTGAGAGAGTCATCTATCATATACATTATACACTACTCAGGGCCGATTTGACTTAGGGCTATCTTACACTACACGTAGGTTATGTCCTTCATTGGGTAATTAGTCACCCTAGACTTCCTACAACATTCTAACTACTAGAAATGAATCAGCATAACAAGTAATTCACCTATTCCCTCCTATACTGGAAATCTTTATCCTAGGAGTAACTCAGGCTTACCTCAGTTTACCTAATAACTTAAGCCGATAGAATTTACTTGACTCTTGTCCTCATTTCGATTCTAGTATATAGTTACTATTGCAGCAATACTCTCCTTATATGGAGATCATACAATTAATGCAGATTACAACTAGAATGCAACATATCATTTCCTACGTATCGGAAGCAAACATAAAACATGCCATGCTCAAACATAGCTAGTATAATTAGATACTTATGTTATACTTTACATAATGTTGCTGAATTCTTCAGTCAAGTTCTTTCTCCTATCATGGAGTCCTTTAAAACACCTTATAAAAGCGTCTCAAATGCTTCAATTCTCTTTTCCGAATGCAATCAGGCTTTTAGCAAATAATATCCATGCCAACAATATTCTCCTCTCATGAAGATCATACGAAATATGCAATTTTCACACTAATATGCATTTTAAATCAATTCCCTTATCTTTTCACCTAATTTTCCCTTTTATGCTATACAAATACCATACCCTTAATTTCTTTCACATAAAACCCCTTTTTTCCCATTCCCTTTATCTTTGATTCCCTTACACAAATTTCCCTATTATGCATTGCTTGTAGATGTTCATCATAATAGTTCTATCCTATTAGAACTTATGGAAAACAATAAACACAAGATAAAAGAAACCAGCACTCAAATAAAAGTTACAACAAAAGAGAATTCATGCCTGATTTTAAAGCTTCTTCTCCCAGAACTGCTCTTCTAAACACTCCTTCAAACAAGCTTCCATAATTCCAACTGAAAATGGCTTCTTTATACAAGTAATTCACTCTATAGTGAACTCTTAAGTCTCTTCTCACAAATAAGATTCCACTACTAAAATCTTACTTAACTATGGTTCACTTTAACTCAGTCACAGCTCAAAAGTAATAATCACAGTAATCTGGCAATTGCTGGTAACAATTTACTGTATTTCTCAAACTCAGCAATACAGAAAAATAACAGCTATATAATCGAATGGATATGGGAGCTCAACAAGACACTAAACTCAGATTGCACAATGAGATATAACAAAGAATGGCTGGGCGTCTATATATAGGCCCGAAAATACAACGAATTCCACCATTGATGACATGTAAATTGACAACAAAGTGCCCATACTTATTCAAAATGCTACATGGCGGGTTTCTAAACCCTAAATCATCAAAACAAGAGTGAATCGACCCTACTTGAGACAGCATTTCAAGACTCATTCAACTCAAAACAGAAAAATGCCACTTACAGGAAAAACATCCAGTTTTGGCGCATAAAGGAGAATGATTCATCATTGCTGCAAACTGGTCAAGTTTCAGCTTGCAACACTACATTTCCTTCAGCTGGCATCGCCTCATTTCCAGCTGTTGAATTTTTCTTTCAGAATTTTGATGCGTTTCAAGCTCGCCCCATTTCACGAGAAAAAGTTTTCTCAGAAATATTTTTGCTCATTTCAAATGTTTCCTCATAATATTTCAATTCATACTTTAGCTTATGTTTTAAAAACAAGACTCAATTCATTTTATGGAGACTTATATTTTCTCAATAATCAAGTGATTATATTATTTCTCCATAGTCCACATTATAATGTTTACTCTAAGTAAAAGATTTAAATCTTTTAATTTTTACACTTTAGAGTTTAAATATTTAACTATATATGATTATATATTTTATATATAATATATGTATATTTTCTACATTACTCTCATAATGTATAGATATATATTTATATATATGCATATATTACCTTACTATAATATATATACATATATTTTATCCCTTATATAAAATATATAAATATATATATATTTACACATATATTTACGTATCTAAGTATATATCGTTTAATATTATTACTCCATCAATATATACATGTATACATACATATATATATAAATTTCTAGACAATAATATCACAATATTATTTTCATCCACAGATAATAGGCGAGGTGTGTATGTATATACATGCGTATAACCATATATACTTCTGTGTATACATATGTATACGTATATACATGTCAACACATACGTATGAGCATATCCATCTACCTATCATACGTATGTATCGATATGTTTATACATATGGATATGTGTACATAATGTATACATGTGTATACATACCTACTCAACCTTTACACACATATATCCTTTCACGTTTTCCACACAATGATCATAATACAGTAAGTTAAATAGACAAATACACATCATTCACAAAGCACAAAGAAGTAAACAAGACTCCTAAAGCTTATGGATGACTTATCAAGACCAACTTAACTAACTTGATTCCTCCAAACCCATAATGACGTGTGTATGCTCAGATGGTTCACATTATTGCTTACCTAACCAAGCTCCTCTCCCGAGTGATATTTCTCCTCCGCCTAGAGGAAATGGTTCACATACCTACATCTACCGTCATAAACTCACGGCAATCAAATGTTCTCAACAATAGCAGTATATATAAACCTCTCAAGTTAGAATAACATGATTCATTAACCTCCTTATGCAATATTTTACCATGAATAACATCAACTGAGATTACATCAAATGAAACAAAATCAAGTGAGATAACATTCATATTGAAAACAAGGTACAAGCATCATTAATTCATTGCCAAAATTCACACTATATTCACATTTACCTTATCCATTAACGGTAAATAGTAACTTCACAAATTGGGATATAACAGAGACAGCCCCAAAACAACCAAAAACTAAAGTCAAAAGACCTGAATGGGACAAAAATTAGGGGGTCCCATTTGAATGGGGTGATGTGTGAAAAGGTCACAACAAGCCCCCTCCAAGCCCTCTTTGGCCTTAAAGGAGTTGTTTTTTTTTCTTTTGGCCATAACTTGGGCGTATGATGTCAGATTTTGGTGAACAAGATATCGTCAAAAAGCTGGATCCGCGTACTTTTTAATGTGTTGGTATTTTTCTTAGATTTTGTTGCTAGTACATTTTATAGCCTGTCAAAGTTAAATGTGTTGTTTTCACTCCTGAGCTCATAACTTTTGATTAGTCTCTCCGTTTTTCACAATTTCAATGGCGTTGGGATAGTCTTTCAAAGCTCTTTACACCCATCCATGCATTTTTTCTAGATTTCTCTCTAGGTACATTTTATTCAATTTTTTGTGTTTTCACACTCTGGTGAATTACTTGGACACTTCAGCTCTTGGAGACTTTTTGTTTGTGTGGGATGACTTGTTTTAGGTTCTATATGTATTTCGAGCATTTTTTCCTATTTGGGCATTGTAAACATGTTTTGTAAGCACATTCTCTTTTGTAGATGCATTGAGATAAAGTGTCATTCTGGAGTATACTTTTAGGGATTTTGCACACCTTGTTGTGCTTTCTGTACTCGCACTATGATATAAAGTGCCATGGGGGGTAGTGTAGGAATTTCGTTTCGCCATCACACTTTTGTCAAGTGAGTGTTCCTTCCACAATAGCATTAAATCCTGGTGATTCTCGCCTCATGCATGTGTGCCTTAGTTTGCACACCCTTTTTATTTGTAGGTGCTTTCAATTGTAGTTGGCTAAGAGTGTGTCATAAGTAAATAAGACTTTAGTTAATATTAATAATCCATGTACTTATGTTATGTACATGTGATGTTAGTTAGTTGTCTCGGGAATTAAGTTCCTGACGAAGTAATTAGTTATAATGAAGGGACGTGACGGTTGGTACCTCAACCACCGCCAGCGTACTATATGTACTTGAGTCATGTAGTCGGAAACATTGCGTTCTACTATGCTATGCTATGTTCTGTCTGGAGACATTATGATGTAAATGGCGAATACTAAATAAAGCAATACATCTATGTTTTGTGAATTGCCATGTGATTATTATATGCTATCAATGTTATTTTATATTTCCGTTTACTCTGTACATCATTGTACCCGTAGTGAGTAAACATTTGGCATTGTTGCCTAAGCGAATCCAGTAAACATCCAGACAGGAGAATGGTGTCGTGATGGGGCAGCCGACCGAAGGCCAGTACAAGCAAACGAGGATCGGGAAGACGCTCTGACGGAAGATCTTTGCAGTTTGTGGGAAATCTCGTTAAAGGACCACATACGGAGGGAGGCTCTCAGGCAAGAGATCCCCCAGTCAGTCATTTGGGATAGACTGCATGTCAACCAAGAGGTTGACCATCTCCTTACCAGACTGCCGAGATTGATAGCCCGCCATTTCATCATCTTATAGGACCTTCGGGCGAAGGAGGATCAGGATGCCGAAGGCAACAAATATTGCAGCGGTACGAAGAAAGAACCAAATGGGAAGAGGAGGAATGAGACACTAGCCGGAGACGTACGTCCGGTAACCAACAATGATCGCCTGAACAACTTTTAATGCCCGTAAGGCCGAACAAAGACAAGAACCGAGTACCAAGCGGACACGAGACTCAAGAGGAGAAGGTTCGGCGATCATTCATGTTGTAAGAGCAAGAAAACCAGCGACGAAGACTAAGGCAAGTTGATATAGAATTTGATGAAGATTTAATTGAAATAAACCAGAGTATTAAAAGAACACATGAGAATATTACGAAAATAGACAAATCCATTAGTAGAGCACAACAAAGTTTGGTTGCAGGGAGGGACGAAGGACCCTTCAACACTCCGTATGTAGGAAGGTACAATATTAGTGAAAATGAAAATGAATTAAGTAAAGAACTGTGATGTCCCCGCTCTAGTCAGTTCTCGGGAACAGTGTGTTAGCCCTTTATTGGACCCTTGTGGGCTAGCTGGATTGGTTAGAGGGTCAGTGGTACTTTCTGAAGAGTTGATTGTTCTTGTTTTCAGAGCCCAGTGATTGGTTCACAACAGGTTCAGGAGTCTACAGCTTCTGACGGCACAAGAATATTTGGAGTTTTGAGCGAGTTATGAATTTTTAAGTGATTTGAGTTAATTAATCAACTTAATGCCTTTTTATAAAGTCAAATTGACTATGTACATTTTATATCACTTAAACTATTCTAAAAAGGTGATTTAATATTTTAATCACTTAAAATATTAAAGGGCGCCCAAATATTAAGTCATGACTATTGAAAAGGACTTAATAATATATTAAAATATTTAAATGATTGCAAAAGGGCGTATCTTCTTGGAAATGCGTGCCTTTTGGATATAAAGCATTTTTTGGCAATGAGAAACTCACCTTTTGATATTTCGACTTTGCCTTGGATATTCTTCCTGTGCATTCTCCTGTGATCAGGGTTTGAACAATCTTCCACTGAAGAACGATATCTCTTCAGTGTTGAGCACTTTTGAGGCTGTGAAAGATCAGCTGAATTTGTGCAGTTTGTGAGAGCTTCATACAGAGGCTCTATTGAGCTTGATTTGTGTTTCCTATTGAATTCCTTTATCAGTTTCAAAGGGTTTTGAGAGATGGCGCTTTCATTTCATCTGGCAGACATTATACTTCATGGCCGTACCTTCTGAGTGGGAATTCTGGTTGTTTGCAGTGAAGTGCGTGGCTCTTGTGCAAGGGCGTTTGGACATTCCTTAGAGAAATGCCTTCTTTTCTGAGGGTTTCTCTTCATCTTCTTGGGCGTTTGGCTTGTACTCATCATTTGCCACCGTTTTCAGGCTAGACTTTGCATTCTGTAGCCTCCTACACCAAATTTTGTCAGTTTTTCATCATCTTGGGAGGGCGGACTGTGATGTCCCCGCTCTAGTCAGTTCTTGGGAACAGTGTGTTAGCCCTTTATTGGACCCTTGTGGGCTAGCTAGATTGGTTAGAGGGTCAGTGGTACTTTCTGGAGAGTTGATCGTTCTTGTTTTCAGAGCCCAGTGATTGGTTCTCAGCAGGCGTTAGCAGTTCAGGAGTCTACAGCTTATGACGACACAAGAATATTTGGAGTTTTGAGCGAGTTATGAATTTTTAAGTGATTTGAGTTAATTAATTAACTTAATGCCTTTTTATAAAGTCAAATTGACTTTATACATTTTATATCACTTAAAATATTTGAAAAAGGTGATTTAATATTTTAATCACTTAAAATATTAAAGGGTGCCCAAATATTAAGTCATGACTATTGAAAAGGACTTAATAATATATTAAAAGATTTAAATGATTGCAAAAGGGCGTATCTTGGAAATGCGTGCCTTTTGGATATAAAGCATTTTTTGGCAATGAGAAACTCACCTTTTGATATTTCGACTTTGCCTTGGACATTTTTCCTGTGCTTTCACCTGTGATCAGGGTTTTGAGCAATTTTCCATTGGAGAACGAAAACTCTTCAGTGTTGAGCACTTTTGAGGCTATGAGAGACCAGTCGAATTTGTGCAGTCTATGAGAGCTTCATACAGAGGTTCTACTGTGCTTCATCAGAGTTTTATTGAATTCCTTTATCAGTTACAGAGGGTTTTGAGAGATGGCGCCTTCATTTCACCTGGCAGACACTTTACTACATGGCCATACCTTCTGAGTGGGAATTCAGGTTGTTTGCATTGAAGTGCGTGGCTCTTGTGCAAGTGCGTTTGGACTTCCTAAGAGAAACACCTTCTTTTTTGAGGGTTTCTCTTCATCTCCTTTGGCGTCTGGCTTGTACTCATCATCTGCCACAGTTTTCAGGCTGGACTTTGCATTCTGTAGCTTCCTACACCAGATTTTGTCAGTTTTTCACCATCTTGGCTGGCAAACTGGACTACTTTCTTAAATAAATAATTTGGAAGCTTTCGGGTATGTTTATGAGTTCTGAATCCATTGTTGAACTTATTTATTATCTTCTGTAATTTCAATTTGCATGAATTAGCTCAGATTTACATTTTATAAGCATTTATGCTGTGCGCCCCTTCTCTTCTGTCTATAAACTTTTCTCTAAAAAACTAAAATAACACATTAAGACTTAAGAAAATACTGGGGTTTGAGGTTTGAGCCAGCAGGGTTCATCACAGTGGTATTAGAGCTCTGATCCTGCCAGCCTACAGGGTTAGCAGTCTATATGCGGCCTCATCAGAATAGGTTTGAAAGGTATTACTCACGCAGGGGTTCAGGTTTGCAGAGAAGTACTTTTGAACCTTTTTCAGCATTTCCGTTTGACGAACAGGAAGAAGAATTAGGCTTTGATAACATGGCTGATAGAGAAGCTGAAGGTTTTCGTAGGAATTATTTTGATGAAGAGGACAAAGAAGCTAGAGATGTGCTCAGAGGCATGGTTGCAGGCCAAGAACAGGTGGCGAATATTCTCCAGCAACTCAGCACAAATGTTCAAAATTTGACAATTAATAGAGCTCAGAATCTGGATCGAGATCATGAAGGCAGTATTCATAGAGAACCTCAGAGAGTCATAGCTCCAACACGCACCTTTGAGAGAGCTACATGTCCTACTTTTACCAGAAATGATGTTGAGGAAGAGGATGAAGTTGAACAGGGTGGTGAGATAAACTTTGCAGATAACATCATGGTTATGCATGATGAATGGGATGCATTGCCACCGAGAGTTAAGGAGCACCTTAACTTCGATAGATTCATGAGCCAGAAGAGAGAACACACCAGAAGCAGGAATGACAGGAGGCCTAGACACAAGCAAAATGATCTTAGATAGGCTACCAATAAGCTTACCTTGGAAAACTTTGATGGCAGTGGTAGAGTTACAGCACGTGCCTGGGTCAGTAAGCTTGACACATTCTTGACACTATGTCCCATGCTCGAGGAGGATGCCATTCAATTTGCAGCACTTCACCTTGATGGCGTGGCTCATGACTGGTGGATTCATGGCATGACTACTCTTCACCATGACCGGATTACTTCGTACCAGGAGTTCACAGATAGACTGGTAGAGAGGTTTGACAAGCGTGATCCTGAACTATTTTTCAGAGACCTAGCACAATTGAAACAACTAAGTAGTTTGGAATCATATATTGGGGAGTTTTAGAGATTATCAGTTATGGTGATAGGCATTTCTGAGAGGAGGCTGATTATACTCTTCATTGAGGGTCTTTTCAAGCCCATGAAAGGTTGGATAAAAGCATTTGATCCACCTACTTTATAGGAGGCCATGAGGAAGGCTCTCAATATGGAGCTCACTACACCTTGTAAGTCTTTTGGCTCGAAACCATCTACCTCCTACACAGAGAAAAAATCTGATCCAAAGAAGACTGATAATGCAGATCAAAAGAAAAAAATTGCAGCCACCTTAGATCGTGAAACTATGAATGATCTTCATAGAAGGAAACTCTGTTTTTACTGCAAGGGTCCGTATGACTTTAATCATGACTGTCCCCTCAAACCTAAAGGGCAAAACAGGCACATGGAGTGGTTTTATGAGGGAGAAGCGTTGACTGATTTTTCTTATCAGCAAGCTCCAATCTATGATACAGATGGAGAAGAGTCAGAAAATGAAGCATAAATTGTAGTAGAAACAGAATTACAGGAGGCTCATATGTCCAGCATGCACAGAGAGGGATCTTTCAGACTCCGTGGGATCCTTGCTGGTCAAAGGGTCATATCCCTTCTAGATACTGGTGCAACCCACAACTTCATTGATTCACGGTTAGTGGAAAAACGGGGAATTCAAACTCAGCAGTTTGAAGGCATTCGTGTGAAGGTTGCAGATGGATACACTCTCAATTGTGAGAGGATGATACCAGACTTGCCCATGAAACTCAATAACTTTGAGTTTAAGGCAGATTACTATGTAGTGAACATGGGAGGAACAGATATAGTTCTCGGCATGAAATGGCTTCATGCGATAGGAGAGTTCACTCTTAATTTGTATGACATGGAGATGAAATTCAGAATTGATGGCACAAACCATGTTCTTAAAGCCATCAAGGACAGCAATGTGAAAGAAATTTCACTCCGGAGAATGGAACGTTTGATTCGTCACAACATGGTAGATTGGGCAGTTGAGTGCAAGCCAATGCCTTCACAGTTGGAGCAGCAAGCTTCTTCTTGCCATCCTGATGTACAGGAACTTCAAATAAAACATGCCAAGGTTTTCAGTGCTATTCCACCAGGCAGACCTCCTGATAGAGGTATTGAGCATATCATAGAGTTGGACGAGGGCACGAAACCGATTATGATCACTCCTTACCGGCACCCCAAACGTCTAAAAGATGAGATTGAAAAAACTATTAAGGAACTTTTAGCTATGGGGCACATTAGGCCGAGTAAGTCACCCTTTGCTTCATCAGTTGTTTTGGTGAAGAAAAATGATGGTACACTTAGGATGTGTATCGACTACAGGATGTTCAACAGGAAAACTATAAAGAACAGGTATCCTATTCCACGGATAGATGAGTTGATAGACGAGTTTCATGGAGCTTGCTATTTCTCAAAGATTGACTTGAGGATGGGTTACCATCAGATCAGAGTTCGAGAGAAGGATATTGAGAAAACTGCATTCAGATGTCACTATGGACACTATGATTTCTTGGTTATGCCATTCGGTTTAACCAATGCTCCAGCTACATTTCAGTCTACTATGAACAAGGTTTTCCATCCTCACTTGAGGAAATTTGTATTGGTGTTCTTCGACAACATCTTGGTTTACAACAAATCATGGGAGGAACACATGGTCCACTTGGATGAGGTATTGAGTATACTTGATAGGGAGTCCTTGTACGCCAAGAAGTCCAAGTGTGCTTTAGGCATGGCCGAGCTTTTATATCTAGGACACATCATCAGTGGTGCAGGAGTCAGCATGGATCCAGAGAAAGTTTGAGCTATCATCGATTGGCCTACACCTAAGACATTGACACAACTCAGGGGATTCGTAGGATTATGTGCCTTCTATCGTCGGTTTGTTAGTGGATTCTCGCGGCATGCTGTGCCACTAACTGATTTGACTAAGAAGGGTGCTTTTGTGTGGACACCACTAGCACAGGCATGCTTTGAGAAGTTCAAACTTCTCATGACCACATGTCCAGTTTTGGCTTTGCCGGACTTCACCAAACCTTTTGAGTTACATTGTGATGCCAGTGGTGAGGGTATTGGTGCAGTCATCATGCAGGATCGACACCCTATAGCTTTCGAGAGCAGGAAGCTAAGAGGTCCTTAACGGAGCTATAGTATCTATGATAAGGAAATGTTGGCCATCATGCATGCCATGGCCAAATTCAGGCAGTACTTGATTGGTAGTAAATTCAGTGTTAAAACCGATCATAATAGTCTGAAACATTTTCTTGGGCAGCGAGATCTAAACGAAAGGCAACAGAAATGGGTCAGCAAACTTCAGTCCTATGATTTTGACATCTCCTATGTCAAGGGCACTTAGAATGTGGTTGCTAATGCATTATCTCGCCGTCCACACTTGAGCTCCATTTCACTGATTTCAGAGGACTGGAGACATATGATAGTAGCGGAATATGCTAAGAACCCATGGGCTTCTAGCATAGTAGATGGGACAGTACAGGATGATAGGTACTCACTTGTAGATGATCTTATCATTTACAAAGGGAGGATTTTTCTAGTCCCAGGTTCTGAGATGAGGGACAGAGTTTTGAGATCTTTTCACGATTCACCCATGGCAGGACATCCCGGTTACTTTAAGACCTACAGGAAGGTACGAGAGATTCTCTTGGAAGGGTCTCAAATCATTCGTTCTTCAGTATGTCAGGGAATGCCTTGTTTGTCAGCAGAACAAGCAAGAACATACATACCCTGCAGGTTTACTCCAGCCGCTTCCTATCCCTGAGAGGAAGTGGGAATGCTTGTCTATGGACTTTATTACGGGCTTGCCGAAAGCTCAAGGGAAAGACAACATTTTTGTGGTGGTAGATCGATTGACAAAGTATGCACATTTCTTCGCAATCACTACTACACACACAGCTACCCAGGTGGCAGATTTGTTCTTCCGAGAGGTATCAGATTGCACGGTTTACCTCGGAGAATAGTTAGTGACAGGGACAACAGGTTTCTGAGTAACTTCTAGCAGGAGTTATTCAAACTTTGCGGGACAAAACTCACTCCGAGTACCAGTTACCACCCACAGATAGATGGGCAGACTGAGATTGTCAATAAATGGGTGGAAGGATACTTGCGGAATTACAGTTCAGGGCAGTAGAAGGCATGGGTGAGGTGGTTATACCTTTGTGAGTATTGCTACAATACCACTCATCACATGAGCATTCAGATGACACCTTATTGAGCGTTATATGGATATGATGCTCCGAGTTTTCTTGATTTATTGCTGAGTGACAGTAGAGTACCCAGTGCTGGTGATCTATTGCAGGAGAACCAGGACATTATGAGAGCACTTAGGGAGAATATTCAGAAAGCTCAAAATCAGCAGAAGCAATATGCTGATCAGAGGCGAGTGGAGCGATCTTTCGAGGTCGATGATTTGGTGTATTTGATGCTTCAGCCTTATAGGCGGTCCACCCTTCGTAAGAAGGGCGCCGAGAAACTTAAGCCGCGATACTATGGACCCTTCAGAGTTGTCAGGCGTATCGGTGAAGTGGCTTATGAGTTAGATCTTCCGGTGGACAGTAAGGTTCACAATGTGTTCCATGTGTCGTGCCTCAAAAAGGCGTTGGGACAACAGGTGATTCCTTCTATTGATTTACCACCCCTGGATGATGAGGGGAAATTGATTTTGATACCTGAGGCCATTCTGGATTCCAGAGAGCGTCATCTCTGGAGGTGGGTTATCAGGGAATACTTGGTAAAGTGGAAAGATCTACCAGCAGAAGATGCTATGTGGGAGAGTGACAGTATTCTTCAGCATCCGGCTTTGAGTTTGCTTGTGGACAAGCAAATTCGGGGAGGGCGGTCTGTGATGTCCCCGCTCTAGTCAATTCTCGGGAATAGTGTGTTAGCCCTTTATTGGACCCTTGTGGGCTAGCTGGATTGGTTATAGGGTCAGTGGTACTTTCTGGAGAGTTGATCGTTCTTGTTTTCAGAGCCCAGTGATTGGTTCACAGCAGGCGTTAGCAGTTCAGGAGTCTACAGCTTTTGACGGCACAGGAATATTTGGAGTTTTGAGCGAGTTATGAATTTTAAAGTGATTTGAGTTAATTAATTAACTTAATGCCTTTTTATAAAGTCAAATTGACTTTATACATTTTATATCACTTAAAATATTCGAAAAAAGTGATTTAATATTTTAATCACTTAAAATATTAAAGGGTGCCCAAATATTAAGTCATGACTATTGAAAAGGACTTAATAATATATTAAAAGATTTAAATGATTGCAAAAGGGCGTATCTTCTTGGAAATGCGTGCCTTTTGGATATAAAGCATTTTTTGGCAATGAGGAACTCACCTTTTGATATTTCGACTTTGCCTTGGACATTTTTCCTGTGCTTTCACCTGTGATCAGGGTTTTGAGCAATTTTCCATTGGAGAACAAAACTCTTCAGTGTTGAGCACTTTTGAGGCTGTGAGAGACTAGTCGAATTTGTGCAGTCTGTGAGAGCTTCATACAGAGGTTCTACTGTGCTTCATCAGAGTTTTATTGAATTCCTTTATCAATTACAGAGGGTTTTGAGAGATGGCGCCTTCATTTCACCTAGCAGACACTTTACTACATGGCCGTACCTTCTGAGTGGGAATTCAGGTTGTTTGCATTGAAGTGCGTGGCTCTTGTGCAAGGGTGTTTGGACTTCCTAAGAGAAACACCTTCTTTTCTGAGGGTTTCTCTTCATCTCCTTTGGCGTCTGGCTTGTACTCATCATTTGCCACAATTTTCAGGCTGGACTTTGCATTCTGTAGCTTCCTACACCAGATTTTGTTAGTTTTTCACCATCTTGGCTGGTGAACTGGACTACTTTCTTAAATAAATAATCTGGAAGCTTTCGGGTATGTTTATGAGTTCTGAATCCATTGTTGAACTTATTTATTATTTTCTGTAATTTCAATTCGCATGAATTAGCTCAAATTTACATTTTATAAGCATTTATGTTGTGCGCCCCTTCTCTTCTGTCTATAAACTTTTCTCTAAAAAACTAAAATAACACATTAAGACAAGAAAATACTGGGGTTTGAGGTTTGAGCCAGCAGGGTTCATCACAAGAACTTGATAGTAGTATCAGACGCCTTTGGGAGTTGTCCCTATCAGACGACGACGAACGACTGACGAGTAGAAGATCTGAGCCCAGTACCCCAAGGCGAAGAGAGTACCAAAGGGAACCCCAGGAGACTCAAGGTGTCGAGGATGCTAACAAAAAACGTGGGAGTGACTCGTACGTGGCCAAGAGTGCAAGTGACGTACCAGAACATAGCGGGGAAACCAGTCTAATTAGGTCCAATACACAAGGAGGGCAGCGGGGAAAGATGGTGACTCCTGAGCGGCAGAAGCTGTCGAAGTTTATGGGGAATAGGTCAGAAGATCCAGCAATACATTGTAAAACATGTGAAACCATCTAGATAGCAAGCAGACAGGATGATCCGGATTAGTGGTTGAAAGCATTTCCAGCAACACTCTGAGATAGTGCCATCAACTGGTACTCTGAATTAGATCAAGCACAGAAAGCCACATGGAGGTTATTGAAGCAAGCGTTCCAAGAGGAGTTCAAACTCCTGCGGGATGATAGTGAAATTGTTGTGGAGATATACAATACCAAGCAAGGAAAGCACGAGAGTGTGCGGACGTACAACCGAAGACTCAAAGATTTCCTAGGGAAATTGGAGGCACAGCCGGCCGACGGGTTGAAGAAAAGATGGTTCATTGAGGGCTTGCTTCCGTCATTAAGAAAGAAAATAAAAGTCGTACCTCCTTCGTCGAATGCCGAAGCATACAATGGGGCAATGGACATAGAAAATGAAAATAAAACATCCTCCCGAGGGTAAAAGAAGACAAACGACGAGGAGAGTCCGAACGACAGCAACGGTGAATCCAAGACCGTACAAGCACTTAGAAAAGATATGATGCGAATGATGAAAGAATTGAAGGTTGACAAAGAGAGTGCGAGGGACGCACGAGAACTGTGGTGTACAAAGTGTAATGGGGAAGGTCACACAAAAGCGAATTGTCCAAAGATGTTATGTGATATCTGCTAGGTTATGGGACATTCCATCAAGGAATCCCCATACAATTTGAGAGCAAGGGGTATGCAAGTACTCTACACTCAAGGAGAGCCGTCAACATTGCCGAACACACCACCGAAGCCCCAGTACAATATCAATGCATCTCCTGGAGGTTACCAAAGCAACAAAAGTTTGAGGAACATGATACAGTACGATGCAAAAGGAAGGCCCATGATCCAATGCAGGAAGTGCAACGAATGGGGCCACTTCGCCAGGGATTGCCAGAATAGTCAAGGTTCGGGAGGGAGATTGTGTAAGTGGTATGGACCAGGTGATCATGAAGATAACGAATGCCCTAAGTAAAAGGGCATCCACATGTTGGAAGTAGAAGAACAAGAGGTGCTGGCGATCACTAGAGCCCAAGCAAAAAAGGCCACTTACCCAGATTCATGTACGGAGAAACAAAGGATGAAGGAAGCAAAAACCGAAATGGAACTTGCGATGGCGAAGGAAAACAAAGTACCTCTGGAGAAGCCAGGAACCTCTTGGTAGTCAAAGGTAGAAACCAACATCGTATGGCAGGTACTGCAAACCACCATACCAATCAAAGTAACTGACCTTCTCCAGACTATGCCGCAGTTGGGATTGGCGATCACAAATGTCGTCGGGGATGGCAAGCAACCGCGATTGGAGGAACGAAGGCAAGAATTGGTACCAAAACCACCACCGTATGGTGAACAAACAATCAACCCAATATTGCTCACAGCGAACATCAGGAAGATGCCAACGGTCGTGCATATGGAGATCAGAGGGAATATCTTGACAAATACTATCGTCGACAGAGGATCAGGAGTCAACATACTACTCAAAGACACATGGAAGAGTCTTGGGAAGCCTACACTCTGGCCGCCAACATTCCAACTGGTTGGCGCTGATCAACATGGTATTAAGCCGTTGGGAATGCTGATGGTGCAAAAGGTGACGATCGGGACACAACAGTTTTTGCTAAATTTTGTCGTCATCCCATTACAGAGGAAAGTGTACGATGTACTACTTGGGAGAGGATGGATGATAGCCGCGAAGGAAAATCATAATTGGAAGAGGGACACACTCTCGATTGAGAACAACGGGCGGAAGTACGTCATTGACTTGAAGAACTAGCCGTGAACGAAGAATTGGCTTCCTCTGGATCTGAATCGGATGGAGGTGAGTCGAATGTGGACAAAGGAAGGGAAGCTATGGAACCGAACATCAAAGGCGTACTTGAACTCAAGAGTTGTTTGGGGGACGAGACAAGCTCACTAAATGGCTTATTTCATTGGCAGATGGAAGACTATGAAGTGTTCCAGGTCGCTATCGTCAAAATCAAGAGAATATCGGCTCACGATAAAATATCGAGTCAAACTCGGATATGATCATCGAATCGATGAATCATCGTGGGATCCACATCGCGTCATCGCGTCGGCATCCATCACGAAAGGGAATCACGCGTCGACGTCGCGCATCCCGTCGTCGTCGAGCACTCAAAATCCGCGTCGTAGAAGAGGGATCATCAAAATTGAAAGATAAAGCGGGATTTTATAAAAATCAAAACAATACTTAATGGCAGCACAAAGGTATCGTATAATTAACCGAGGTGGATCCATTGAAATAAATGATGCCGAAAGCCGAAACAAAGAAATCATCGCTCGAGGAACCGTCACGATTTTATGGACCGGAGAACTTCAGGAGATCCATCACGGTTCGGCTCATTATAAATTGAAGTCGACAATCTGAACAGGGAAGAAAAAGCGATATGGACAAAGAGGCTCGGTTCTAAAAGTAAAATGCGCTTGAAGGCAATCGTATGAAGTGCAAAGAAGAAGGTCATACAATTTATCAGCAGAAGCACATAATGCAGCTTTCCGCATTGAAGAATTAAAGGTTGCAGAAGTGCCAAGTCAACAGAGGGAAGGACCCGCGATGAGAAATCAAACCCTCTCGGTAAACTAAAGACCATACATACAAAGCGAGGAGTTTGGCTACATAGCGAGTCCGATGCGCGTGAGGTCCGTGCAGCATAAAGAAATTGCGATGCGTATTGAGCATAGTTACAAGACTCGGACTCGCCTCGGACTCGGCAAGCTGATTTTTGACTCGGACTCGGACTCGGCGCCAAGACTCGGCAAAGACTCGGCAAAGACTCGGCAAATAGAAAAACCCAAGAAATTCAGAGATTTTTAAGGATTTAAAGCTTGTTTCCTGCACCCTTTAGTAAATAAACCTTAAATACACAATAACATCATGAAATAGAAACTACTATGATCCTATACACAAACATCTATCGATCACATAAGTATAAACGCAAATTTTAGCTGAAGGAAATAAGTAATTACTTAATACTTAATAGTTAATAACAATAACAGTAGTAAGAGTTTAAAGTTTAAAGTTAAACAATTAGAACTTAGATATATAAATGTTGTGAAATGTATACAATACTCATGGAATATGAAATCCATGGCATCAAAAGTTCCAAACATATAATAAAAGTAAAACAAAAGCTATAAGTCTATGGCTCAGAGGAGCCTGCATCACTAAGGCTCTAAACTTTAGTCCTCTTGCATAGACGTCTAAGATAGGTCCTAGATGATGTTGCAGCCATCATCTCTGCCTGTGTCTCAGTGTCAGACTCAGAGGCACCCAAACCAGCATCCAAGGTGTCTCCTCGTGCTCTATCCTCCTCCTCTGCCATGGCTATTGCCTCTGCCTCTCGATCTGCCTGGTCGACCCAATCAAGGTCCTCATCGGTAAAAACAAGATCCTCGACCTCAGTGATCCAATCTGACTGTGGATCAACCTCCTCCAACGTGATGGGTGACAAGTCAGTGCCCAATATCTGTCTATGGCGAAGGCGCAGGTTGTAATGAACATAAACAAGATCATTCAACCTCTGCACTGACAACCTGTTGCGCTTCTTGGAGTGTATGTGCTCAAACATACTCCAATTGCGCTCACAACCCGAGGCACTGCATGGTTGGCTCAACACTCGAATCGCAATCCTCTGAAGATTTGGTACTTTAGCACCAAAGCTCTCCCACCATGCATCTGAGATGAGAAAAAGAAAAAAAATAAATCTCATTGTGAAATGTGAATATTTAATTATAATATGAACATTGAATATAGAAGATTGAAAAGTGGTAATTTTTAAACTACTATTATGCCCTTAATAAATTTTTACCTGGCTGCAATGTCGATCGAGTATCTTTGCATATATCTCTTGCAAAGAGATCTCCTTGTGCAAGTCTGAAAATCTCTATCTCAGCAACAATTTGGGCTCCAACATGAGAATCAGACATCCGCTCAATGACTGTGTAGAGCCCACTCAAAACCTCCTCATCTACCTTGAATTCTTTGCGAAATTGGAATGCTGGATTGAGAAAATATGCTGCTGCGTGTAGGGGCTTGTGAAGCTGGAGGTGCCATCGTCTATCGATGATCTCCCAAATGGGGCGATACTTACTATCAATTCCCCCATAAATGGATCTAATGGCCTCTTTGGCCCTATCCATGCCCTCGTATATGTAGCCCATTGCGGGCTTTTCCCCATCAGCAACTCGTAATAGAACCACTAAGGGCTCTGTGACCTGCAATTATTATGAAACATTGACATAAGTAAGAGTTAACAAAAAAAAGCAAATAAAATAAAAACAAGAATGAAAATAATAAAATATAATGTAGAATTACTAAACTAATTACTTATTAGTTATTAACTTATTACATTTACCTTGACAATCTCCTTAGTAGGCACCCAAAAGCCCTGCTCATCAAAAATCCAACCTGATGCACTTATCCCTACATTTGTCTTAGAATATGTTGAGGAAGCCCACTCCTCACTAACAAACATCCGCCTCAAAGCTCCCTTTGACTGCAGTAAGGATTGTAGAGTGATGAAGTTGGTAGCAAAGCGTGTTATCCCAGGGCGAACCAACTCCTTTTGCCCCGTGTATTGCCTCATAAGGTTGAGGACCCATGTGTGATTATATATGTACTTACAAATATTCCTTGCGGTCTCTACACATGCTTTGATCCAGTCAAGCTTGCCAAGATCCTCCAATATGAGGTCAAGGCAATGAGCGGCACAAGGTGTCCAAAATAATGATGGGTGCCTATCCATCAATAGTCTACCTGCAGCAACATAATTTGCTGCATTATCCGTCACTATTTGCACCACATTCTCCTCCCCTACCTCAGCCAAGACACCCTCCAAAGCCTCACAAAGGAATTCAGCATTTTTGGAGTTGCCGGATGCATCAATAGATTTAATGAACACGGTACCACCTGAAAAAGAAACAAAATAAATGATTCAATTAAATATAAATTTAAAATCTTGATTGTTAATCACTAAAGCAATGCATTTTAGGAAGTAAAATATTTACCCGAGGAAGAAACAAGAAAGTTGAGCAATGTCCTATTTCTTCTATCGGTCCAACCATCAGTCATGATGGTGCAACCCTTCGTCCTCCAAATTTCTCGCTGCTCCTCTATTCTGACTTTCACATCAGCCACTTTTTGGGACAAAATGGGGCCTTTTATCTCTTCATCATTAGGGGCTTTGAACCCCGCCCCACAAACAGTAACTGCATCAATCATATTTTGCCAATATGGAGACCTAACACAAATAAATTAAATTTAGTAATTACTAATTAGTATTGAAAAATGTATAATTTCAATTTGAATTCAACATAGCTCTAAAAATAAAATTCAAGAGATAAAGAATCAACTATCAAGCAACAAGCTATATATTTTAAAACAAAACAAAAGAAGAATTACCTGGCTGCATGAAATGGAATGTCGCAATAAAACCAGAAGTCTCCAATTGCGGCTTTGGCTGCATCATGTTTATCCTTGTTCCAACCCATGCTCTCAAGAGACGGTTGGGAACCCGGAGTAGTGCGTGGCAAAATATATGAATCCAGCCTAGATCCACGAACTCTGGGCCCAATGCTAAGTTTGCTAACGCTACCACTGCCACTGCCACTGCCACTACCACTACCAACAATTGAAGGTGAAGACCCTGGAGGAATTTTAGGCATGGAAGAACTCGAATCTCCAACTCCACGCATGGCTGCCATCTCATCTTTTTGCTTCTTTTTTAACTCTTTTTGTTGCTCAAAGGTTTCCAATTGCACTTGCACTTCACACATTACCTCAATAGGGACCTTTGTGCAAGGATTAGCATCTCGGCAAGGTATACATGCAAGGTGGTATTTCAATCTATTAATGCCACCCCCAAGAAAAAGAGTTTCGCAATGAAAACATTGTATTTCTCCTTTTTTTTGCCCAGGGGTAACAATGGCATGTTTCCAACAAGGATCTCTTTTACCTTGAGACATGGTGAAATTGAATATGATGGAGACAATTTATAGATATATATTATAAACAATGCTGCAATAACACATAAATTTTAAAAAATTAGCATTCAAAGTATAATTTATAATAAAACTAAAAAACCTAGGGTTTGCAAGTTTGCAACTATAAAACTTTTTTTTTTTTGCAAGAATGCCTAGGGTTTGTGCAACAAAAAACTTAAAGTCTTAAACACACACACCTAGGGTTTGTATTTATTTGTAACTTGTTCTTTGTTTCACTAAAACAAAATAGAAAAAACAAAGAAGAAAAAAAGAATAGAAAATGAAGTTTTGGTTAAAAAAAAACAAAAAAACCTTCAAAACTCAAACGTACCTCTTCAATCTTCTTTGAAATCAATGGAAATCTCTTTCCAATCACTTGTAGACTCCTCTAGATGCAGCAAAATCACCTACGAACCTGCACAAATGCGATTCAATAAGCATTTGGTGCTCAATCTCTTTGCTGATTTTCCTTCAATGCAAATGTGTTTTGGCTCTCTTCTCTCTTTTTTCTCTCTTACTTGGCTTGAAAATGAAATGAAGTGCCTTTTGGAGGAATAGAGGCAAGTATAAAAGTAAAAAGAAAAAAAAAAGAAACTTTAAAATGTGTTTTTTTTGACACACAAGCCCACAAAGTGACGGCCGAGTCTTTGGCACGGGACTCGGCGAGTCTGGCGAGTCTCGTGAGTCTTGGCGAGTCTCGCGAGTACTCGGCATCCGAGTCTGTGGGACTCGCCAAGCCTCACTCGCCTCGGGACTCGCGAGTACTCGCCGAGTTTAGGCGAGTCTTGTAACTATGGTATTGAGCAAGTGAAGGTCATACGGTGCGGAAAGGGAGAAGGCGTACTAAGTGTCGACTTGAACAAGGGGAGACGTCAAAAGAGGGAGTCACACGCAAACGCCGTACCAGTTGCCGGCAAGCATCACCATTACGGAAATTGGAGTGTCATACCATCCATTGTCGTACCAAGCATCAACCTGGAGAAAGTAAATTCTAAGAAAAACAATGCAAAATCTGTATTTTTCAACTTTGTCAACACTATTCAGAACCTGTGGAAAAATCATGAAAATGAGGCGCGAGATGCAATTTCGAGTGGTTTCAGAAGTGTTAAATTGGTCTTGGCGGTGAGGGCACTGCCCCTCGACTGCGCCCTGTACCGCGACAGGGAGCACGCCAGGGGCGCTGCCCCTCGACCCCTCTGGGGGCGCTACCCCTAGACCCCCATCAGATTTATTGGAATTGCCAAATTACAATGCAACCAACTATCATAGTACAGTCACAGGAGCAGTTGGCTGCCAAGCAGATGAGAGTTGCAGCTCTCGAGGAGTTGGTAGAGAGAGACGAAGTATTGGGTGAGAGTGACAATCAGTTGGCAGAGAAGAATCAGCTATTGGTAGGAAAAGATACACAGGTGGCTGATGTGCAGCGACTTTCAGCCAAGAGGGAGAGTTGGCCACAGGGAAAAGACAAGGAATTGGCTTGCACCAAGCAGGAACTCAAGTTGGCATTTTTAGTTTTCAATCGTCTGGAAAACAACTACTTTGTGGGGGGGATGATGTAGTTGGCTGAGAATGTGTCATAAGTAAATAAGACTTTATTTAATATTAATAATTGTTGTCCCTCATTTTTGACTTATTAAAAATTGGGATAACCTATCAAAATTTTGATAAAATTTGAAGATTTTCTCTTCTAAGGCACATTTTACGAGGTGCAAAGGTTAGAAAATTTCAGTTTTGGGTCTATAGTCCTTTTGGCTAACATTTTTCACTCACTCTTGTCCGTTTTCATGAAATTCTGAGTCATTTTTAGTGTGTTTTTGGTCAATTTCGGGTTTTTTAGGCAACTCAGCAGAATAGGGAAATTTAAGCCTAAGAGCAAAATTGCTAAATGTCCAAAAAATCTCGAAAATTGCTAAAACTTCCAAAAGTTCCGATTTTGCTTAAGTTGTCTAAAAATACCTATTTTTATTAAAATGAAATTGTCAAATGAGCTAAAAGGTCCGATTTCTTCTATTTGACAAAATGTAAAATTGCAATGAGTCTCTAAAAACCCGAAATGCAAGTAAAAGGCATTTTTGAAGTTTTACAAGTTATTTTTCACTTGCAATGAGCATCTAAAAACCCGAAATGAGTTTTGCAAGTGTTTTTGTGAATTTTGTAGCTTGATCTTGCTCATATGTACCCCGATTGAAGAGATTTTGGCATGAAGAACACTTGGCAAGGTCTGCAACTTTATTAAATTCCCCATTTTTGCTCTACCATTGCCACATTTTTGCAGATTTGAGTTTGTTCAAGGCGCTTTTTATTTTTCTGTTTTTGTTGCTTTAAATCTTTTGTTCTTGGGTTGCCTTTCTATGGAGATTGAGATTGCATATTAAAAATATATGGCTGAAAACACGTTTTTCCACTTCATACGCCCTTCATTCATAAAAACGTTTTTCTCTTTCTTTCATTCGCCTTCCCATTCGCTTTTCATTCATATGCCTCTCATTCTATTTGAAATGCCATTCATTTCATGATAAACACGTCCTTCATTCGCCATATCCATTGAAAACGTCTTGTATTAAAATGTTTTTTTTCATTATTGGAAATGCATTTTCTTCATTTTAATGAAAAGGATGTTTTCCTCCATTTCTGCCCTTCATTTCATCCGTCATACATTTTCATTCTCCTTTCGTTCATTCACTTTCCTTCATTTCATATTCATTTGCCATTACCATTTTTCTTCATCATCATTATCATTTTCTACAAAAATGATGCCCTTGGCTGAAAATCGAGTTTTCATAATCTGATTACAAGTAGGAGATTTTGACCAAGGTTACAAGTTAAAATGATAAACTTGCAATGACCTCTTATTTTTCCTACCTTGCACTTTTACTTGCAATGGCTTCCAAAAATCCCAATTACATTATACCTTACTTGCTATCAGCCTTCCAAAACCCGAAATTCACTTGTGAGCCCATTTTTGCATCAAATTATCCCTTCCCTTGTCAGTCTTGTTTACACACATGATCTATCAAACCAATAAATCAAGGCATGGGCATTGTTTTATAACAATTTCATCTTGAATAAGGTGTTATGGGTTCTTCATTAGTGAACAAAAGAAGAAGAGATACAACAGTAATTCATGGAGCAGCTCAAAGGTCAATAATCCTCATGAAACCATCTAGGGACAAAGTAAATCAAGCATGGAAAAAGGATGCAACGAAGAGAAGAACTTCCTAAAGAAATGGTACTACTCCAAGCCTGTGATAAGGTTGAAGTTCGCTAAGGACACAAAGATCATTAAGAATGCAAATTCTCGTTCCAAGTTCGAGATCTCTTCACCAATCCTGAATACTTCAAGTTCTAAAATCCTGAAGCAGCATGAAGATCATCGCAGATGAAGGATGATGTAGTTAGAGTCGTGTCTTGGACACTTAAAATAATTTCAATTATGTATTTTACTTTCGACAAAGTATATGTAAAAACAAGTTTTGCAATTGCAAGTGTTCTTTTTTTGCAGTTTTGGAAAATCTAATTACATGTAAGTTCTTACAAAACAAATCACAATTTGGATTGCAATTTTGAATAAGTCAATTGCAATTAGTTATCGGTTGAGAGATTTTCTCAAGTTTGTTGAGATCCTCCCACCTTTTTCTCTAGACCTCTCTCCTATAAATACTTGAGAGGGTCCATTGTAATTTTTTATCTTTTTAGCAAGCAAGAAAACTCTGCAGAATTTTATACTCATAAAGTCTTTGAGCTTTATAGTTGATAATTGTGAATTTTCAAGTAATATCAAGAAGTTGGAATTTCAAACTTTGAGTTGAATTCCTATTTTGCATCCTTCATGTTCTTATGTCATTTTGGAGCATCATTTTGTAACTACTTGAGAATTGTGGAATATTGTTGAAGAAAGATTCGATTTAAATATCTGCAGTCTTTGTGCTGTAAATGTTGAAAGTTGAATTTGTAGTTAGTATTAGAAATTGAGAAGAATTGTGAGACTTTGTGCTCGTAGTAGTTCTCATTTAGAGTAATCAAAAGATACATCGTAGTTACATACTTTGTGCTGTTTTATGTTGTATATTTTCATTAAGTAATCATTCTGAAAAGGGTAGATAGGATCTCATTCCTCAAGACTTTGCGCTTATTGGTTGTTTTCCCGTCCCGGAGAAAGTAACGGAAGTCTTTGTGCTTTCAGGAAACTTTATTTCCTCTTTCTTGATTTCACTGCATAGCTGCTGTAATAAGTTTTATTAACATTTGCGATTTCTTTTCTACGAAGTGAAAAGAATATAATCTTTCCTGAAATAAGAGGAACGATTGCTGTCCTACCCATATTAGTTTTGTTTAGTTAAAGGGGGAGCCTTCCCTTAATTAGGAGAGTTTAATCTCACGTGCTGTGGTTGAAACCACAATTTTGTATGCTTTCACAAGAATACAAAATTTTCAACCAACAATAATCCATGTACTTATGTACGTGTCATGTTAGTTAGTTGTCTCGAGAATTAAGTTCCTGACGAAGTAATTAGTTATAATGAAGGGACGTGACGGTTGGTACCTCAACCACTGCCAGCATACTATATGTACTTGAGTCATGTAGTTGGGAAACATTGCGGTTCTACTATGCTATGCTATGTTCTATTTGGAGACATTATGATGTAAATGGCGAATACTAAATAAAGCAATACATCTATGTTCTGTGCAATTGTCATGTGATTATTATATGCTATCAATGTTATTTTATATTTTCGTTTACTCTGTACATCATTGTACCCGTAGTGAGTAAACATCAATTGCACATTCAGCTATTCCTTGTTCTCCTACATGCACTTCTTGGTTTCACACAGCTTCAGTGTACTTGTCTTGACTCTCCTTTGTTAGCATTATGGAGGGGTTTCTACTATTGGTGTTAATGTTTCCTTGGTTTCGCATTGGAGTGACCTACGTATACAGTATTTGTTCCTATCTACTAGGCGAATGCAGCAGCTGGTTACCCATGCATTTCGGTGAGATGGAGCATTTACCATATGGACACTCTTGCATTCCTATTTTTTGGAGGCGACCTTCCATTTTCATTTGATCAATGTTCTTTAGACTATCGGTACCTGTATTTTCAACTTGCATCTTGCATGGTGAGTAGTGTCATTGGGGGTCATTCATACAAATTCATGTGCCATCTATATCTTCAATTTCCAAATGTTTTGCCTTAGTTTT
>VDFB02184243.1:0-13954 GCA_007258455.2 Sequoia sempervirens
ATTTTCCTATTCTCAAATTCACCTATCCATCTGTAAATTTGCCTATCTGTCTGCAAATTCACCTATTCATCTGCAAATTCACCTATCCATCTACAAATTCTCCTATCCATCAGCAAATTCACCTATCCATCTATAAATTTTCCTATACATCCACAAATTCACCTATCCGTCTACAAATTCACCTTTGTAAGTTAGGTACTAGATAGGCAGGCATGCAATTGCCCTTTTATAGGATAGGCAGATGCACGATCGCCTATATCAATGCACACTCATTGGGTTGCATCAAGTGGATTTTCTTATCGGGGGCAGATTCACCCCTATGTGTGAAATCTGAACTTGCAAAACTTGAAATAACAAAAAATAGTGAAAGAGACCCATGACATGGGTTCCACCGGGTGTGCCAAAAATGTTTGCAATTTTTCACCCCATCTAAAATGCAAGAAATAAATGCAAGCAAGAGATAAAAACCAAAGACAACACTTAAGATTGGGCTTAAGATGAAGCTCAAACTTAAAAATGACAATAAAACCAATTTTTACCTTATTTGAGCTTGATGGAGTTGTTTTCCCTTGTTGATGGCTTGATATGTGTGCTCTAGGATGATTTTGGCAGCATAATGGCTTGATTTTTCTTGATTTGGATGCAAGGATGGTGGATTTGGCTATGGATGCAAGATGGTAGTGTATGATTGAGAGATGGAGAGGGTGAATGTAATTGAATATGGTTGAATGCTTGAGTGCTTCAGAATGGTTGAGAATGGAAAAATGGCTAAGTGTTAGTCATTTAGCACTTTGGAGATAGGAAATGGATGGTGGAGATCGAAAGAAGGAAGAAGATCAAGGGTTGAGATCAAGAGTTGACCAAAGGAATTAAAAATTCCTTTTTAATGTATATGGAAAGGATAAAAGGAATTTAATATTCCTTGGGAAAGAGAAAAGGAATTTAATATTCCTTGGGGGATGAGAGAGGAATTAAAAATTCCTCAAAAGGACCTTGGGAAGACAAAAAGGAATTAAAATTCCTTAGGGGATGGAGAGAGTTGACCAAGGGGTAGGTTAGGATAGATAATCAATGATTAGGTTGTGTAAGTGAGATATTAGGCAAATGATTAGGTGGGTAATCCGGATTAATGACCCACTTGCATTTTATGGAGGATGTGACACCTCCCTAATCAAGGATTAGGAATTAATCAGGATTAGAAAAAGGTTATGGAGGATGTGACATGAGAAGAATTATTTATTTAATTCTTTAGAGGAAAGGGATAAGAGATGGGAGTAAATAATTAAAGGTAATTATTTACTTGAGGCTAGGATTTAAAGATGATATAAGAAATAAATTAGGATGAAAGGATAAGGGATAATGAATATCAATTAAATAATAGGGTATTATTTAATTAATATATCGGATATGACATTAGTCGAATTGGGGGTAAATTAACCAAACTAAAGTGGTCAATTTTCAGTGTCTATAGTGTCATTGGGTTTGATTTCCTTTGAGAGCGTGATATTTCTTTGACTTGTCCTCTCTTGGAGACATTAGGAATGATGTTCCCTAAGAAGAGACCTTACATGAACTAAGAAAAATCCCTTTGAACATACATTACACTATTACACATTTACAACATTCATTATATGGCCACCTTGTATAACACATTTTTCTTTCTTGTGGTGCCATCTTGTTTGTTCATGAGTTGCAAGCATACGAAGCTTTCCTTGCCTCATGAAGCTCCAAGTTCATTTTTTTGTGGCACCTTGTCAAATTTATCAGGAGGTATAGTAGTGGTATGGTTAGCCTATGATGAGAAGCCTAAATGTGGGCATGACTTTATCATTATACGGTCAAAAGCCAATACAGAGGCATGACTTTCTCACTGAGCCACCCTTTGGATACTCACCTAGCTAACATCGCAATGTTCAATTGCCTCAGAGTGAGTGTTTATTTTTTGACAAACTACTTAGATCTGATCCACATTGCATTGGACAAACGGTTGAGGCTTGATCCCACGTCCTTTTTATTTTCTTGTTTTTTCTTTCTCTTTTTAGTTGGCTGACATTTACATGTTGTGTATCTTGATGTTGCACAACATGCCACCTTAGCTGCGTTACTTTTGATGCTTGTTAGTTTGACGTAGGATCTTTGATCCTAGGGAGAAGCAAACCACCTCCTTTGATCTTTGTCATCCTTTTTCATTCAGATTAGTATGCTTGGACCCCTCTTGAATGTCTACTTTAGTGTGAGTTTGAAGTTGGTTCATTGTCTCACTAAAGTGGGGGCTAGATGTAATGACGAAAAGTGTATGCCCTTCTTGGAGATGGTACAATATAAGAATTATTAACATTAAAATGGAACCAATCTTAGCTTGGGTGGGTGTTGCAATCTATTTTCATTAACATTTGGATTTAGGGTATTTTTTCCTTAATTTAATGTGTAAAAAGTGTATTATTTTTCCTTAATTTAATGTTGTAAAGTGTATTTATTTGCACCTTCCCATTAAGTTTAGGACCCTTGTAAACTAAATGAACTTAATTATTCCTTATTTAGGGTTTTGTAAAGTGTTGTACCACACTTTCACACTAATCTAGGGTTGTCATTATTAATTCAGTTTCTTTATTCTTTAATTAGCTTTATTTTGCATCCACAAGCCTTAATGCATCTTTCTAAGGATAATCTTGTCATAAACCAAGATCCAATCATAATTCATGTGTTTTTAGGTTGTTTGGATCAAATTTAGTGATTTGTGACTCATATGCCACCTTGGGCATATGAGTCCCACCTATTTTAGGGCCCCGATCTAGGATTTCACATCATTCTAAGCATTTTTTGAAAAATGTGTCCATAGTTAAGCCTAATGGGACTCATCGTCCACTTCTATAAAATGTGTCAATGTGGCCCAAAATTAAATTTAATTCAAATTCTTGGTGGGATTTTATCCTCCTAGATCGATGTGGGCTTGTAGTCTTGTAATTTGGAAATTTGCAATAAGCAAGTATAAATACAAGGTTTGTTCACTCATTTTCACCTAGAAAGTTTACAAGTGACCTAAGACTCTCAAGAGAGAATTCTTATTAGCAAGTTTATGGTTACAAGACTTCACAAGAGTGTCAAGAGAGTTTACAAGAGCGTTTCTAAAGCATTCAAGGGAGAATTCTTCATCAATTGTTGCAGCAATTCAATATCCATCAACATGTCAAGGTTATCAAGCATCAAGCATGTTGTTGAGATAGTGTTGTGATGTTGTATTCAAGATCCAAGATTAAGCATTGTTCTACACTTATTTCAAGATCTAGATCTACATCCTTCATGGCCACTTCATGTTAGATTGCAGATTTACAAGACATCATTCAAGGTATCATTGTTCATGTTTCATGTTCCATGATTCATGTTTCATATCCTTATTTCATTATCTCATCGTTTGGTTTAATTACCTAAAAGGGATTTGACCAAGGAAAACCCCTATTCTCTAACAATCAACAAGTTTTTATCTCTCTCTATATGTGTGGTTGCAAAGCTAGGTATCTTGGAGCTTGAAGATCCTTTGAAGATTAGGTTGCAAAATTGAAGAAATTCATCAAGTCATCACAAGGTTGTCATCTTCACTAAAAGTCACCTACAGGTTGCAAATCAGGGTTTTAGATCTGAAAATGAAGTGTGGAAGGAAGAGTAGAGATATGAGAGTAGATTCAAGTCTTAACCCTCCAAAAAATTTGAGTGGGACTGATATGCCATTTGTGGCACATGAGTCCTGGTATATCATATTTTCCATATTTCATTTGTTTCATATCATACAGTGTCATATTCCAATTTTGGCACATAAACCCTAGTCTAGGACTAAATCGCCCAAACTAGCATATGAGTCCCAATAGGCATTAATTTTAGTGTTTTAAGCATTTCAATTCTTCATCCAATCGTCTTCAGGTTTCCAGGTGCGCACCTTTCATCTCTCAACTTTCTGTTTTGATTTACATGCTTTTATAGATCATTTAGTGAAATCTTGCATTGCATTAGGTTTTAGCATTAAGTCTTGCATTTCATTAGTCTTTCCAAGCCTTAGCTTGGAGGTGAACCCCTCTTTAATCTCTAATCAAACCCTATGACAACCCTATTGTAAGATCTCTTCCCCCTTTTCTACATTCGGATTGAGATCTCTAGGTTTTCCTTGAATGAAACTTGAGGGAAATATGTCTAAGTCCCTAAACACTTAGTTTGTGTTCCACCTCCCAAAAGGTGGAACACATGTTTCTGTTGTTTCAGAACCTAAGGTTGGTTGACTATGGATTGGAGGGACAATGGTTAAGTTCAACTAATTTTGAGTTGACCTATGGTTTACGGTAACTTTAGTTAAACTTACTAGGGTGGAGTAACCTTGTGTTTGGTTAACTATGAGTTGGATGATTTAAGGTTAGGTTAGATGATGGTTTAGTTTGGCCTATGGTTCAAGTTGACTTGAGTTAAACTAGGGTGGAGTAAACCTACAAAGAGGTTGCAAAGAATAATTACAATTATCGAAAGGATTGAGCTTAATTATCAGTCTCAGATAGTGGAAAGATTGTCATTCTTTAATCATTCTTGAGTGTGTGTTCAAATTAGAGAGTTGTAGCTTTCTTGGTAGTGACCCTAAACCTATAATCAAGGATTTTTAGATTCCTTGTGTTGTATCCCTAAAACAAAGTTGTAAATGTTGTTCATCTTGTGAGACTAGATTAGAGCAGTAGCTCCTAACAGCTTTTCTCACTGTGGTTTTTCCCTAGTGAGGATTTCCATGTATATCTGGTGTTGTGTTGTGTTGTGCATTATTTTTTTCTTTCATGTTCTTGATTGTGTGGTGATGGAACTCTCAAATTTTGTAAATTTGAGATGCCCATTTAAAAATTTTGCCTCTGCACACTCATAAACACCCCTAAAGAATCTGCCTAAGTGACCTAATTTGGAGGGTCATATTTTAGAGCCTGTTGATTTTCGTGCAAAACCCATTTGTAGACCTACTCATGTGACCTATGCGAGTAGGAATGTCAATTTTCAGCTTCTCACGATGAGTTTTGATAGGGTTTTGAAAAGCAAAGTTAGAGGGTTTTTAACACTTTTATGCTATTTGCAAACTTTTAGTTTTCCAAATTTGCCTCCCGTTTGAGCTTGCATTTTCCAACTAGATGATTGTCATGTCAAAAGGAATTTTTTTCTCAATTCTCCATGCCTAGATGAACTCCCATGTTAGTCTTTAGAGTCCCACGAGTTGATTTGCTATTTTTAACAGATCAAAACCAAATGCATTTTTTTCAGTTTTGCACTTGCATTTTTAGAAACCTTTCTAAGAGACCAACTTTGACCATCAATATCTTTTTATGGTTGATGATTCAAGAAAAAATTTCTTGCACACGTGTTCACTGCACCAATATGGTCTATTGTGTCTAGTGGCAGCTTACTGAGAGTTGATTTGATATTTTTCCAATAAGATGATTTCGTGAGTTTTAATTGGTTCTAAACAGGTTGTTGCAGAAATTTCAAGTAACCAACTTTGATAGTTAATATCTTTCATCTCATGATTTTTTTCTCTGAGCCATCTTTTGCACTCCATTCTTGGACCGAATTTCTACATGTCTATAAGTTTTTATGTCTCCAGGAGGTCGTTTGACCAATTTCCCAGGCCGATTCTAGAGCCAACTTGGCTAGTTTTCACCATTTTGAAAAAGGTCAGCAAACAAGTTTTAATGAAAACCCAATTCGTATTTTCACTCCAAAAGCATTCAGAAGTTGTGTCAAGTCAATTAAATGAGCATGATAATTTGTTTGAAAACAAAAACAAAATTTAGTCGGGCCCACAAGGGACCTGACATATGTTACACAATGGAAGATGGTTCTCATTGAATTCACCATGGGATACAATCACAATGCTATTTGATCTTGCTAAGTTGTTTAAGCAGCTACATGATGTTGAAAAGTAAATCTTTTTTTAATGTTTCTTTACTTCAAATTAGTCATTGTTTACAGTCTCATTCCAAACTGGAACCATGGCTATAGATAGATGGTTCCAGTTTGGAATGGGACTGTAAACAATGACTAATTTGAAGTAAAGAAACATTAAAAGTTCTATGCAAGGAATGAATCAATGCATAAGTAATTGGTAGCCAAGGTGCAAGAATTAGAATACAAAAGGCAAGAGTTTTATTAAAGTAGCAAAACAATGTTTGATCTTGAAGATCGGACAAATAGTGAAACAAATCACATCAAGAGAAACTCATGAGTTGTCCAGTGAAATTTAAATGTTGAAACAAAATGACAAAGGTAATTTGGTTGTGTGTGACAATTGGGGTTTCTTCTTCAGCATTTTATACTATAGAACATAGTTATCATTATGTCCAAACCTCTCATTGATTGAGATCAATATGCAAGCATGATCGCCTTTCATGCATGATTGTCTCAACAAGTGGCTTCGTGCATGGAACATCAATAAACCACTGAATGCAAGTAAAGAAAAGAAAATGTGTTTCATAAGGGAATGGCTACAAGCTAAGAGATGTATAAAGCACATTGCTAAATGGCACAGGGTATTCACCATTGAGGATTTGTTGAAAAAGCTCTTAGAAGCTTTCAATCGAATGTAAATAATTTAGGGAAGGCGCAATTTGAAAGGGTCCATACAACCATCAAATAATGAACGATGAAGGCATCTGTGTTGGCATAGATCTTATGCATGAAACAAAAAATGCAAATGGAAGCAAAGGGGCACGCCTGGAAAATACACCAAAATGTGTGTTAAAAATCTTTAATAACTTTCAAGCAAATGCTAATAGAGGGCCACGCATGGAGGGGTTTGAAGGTTGCCAGATAGGGCAGTGATATGCACAAAATGTATTTGTTTCAAAAGGTATCAAAAACTTGCAAACAAATGACATTGGAGGTGTGTGGTGTGAGAGGTGTGGATACCTATCAGAGCATGAAGCAACGCACTTGGAGGAATGCCATAAGTTGCAGGAGGCACAAAATGATGTTTGTTGAAAAGAATAGAAACTCCAAAGGATCTTGCGCCCAACATGATATGCACAACATGAATTTGTTTGAACAGCTTTATAAAGAAGGTGTGCGGCTAGAGGTAGAGTATGGACATTCAACATAATGAAAGAGGTCAATACAAGGCTCTCAAAATGCTGAGTGATGGAAATGGAAATTCAGGGCATTGAATGCTCAAATTGTTACTTTTATGAATGTGCTTCTTTCCCTCATGAAAAGCTTGAGATGCAAAAGCTTTTAGTATGTGGTGACCAACTTGAAGAGGCCTGAGTGTTGCATAGGCATATTGATGTGCCATTATGAAGTGGTTGATTTGGGTTGGACCAAATGAGAGCTCGACGGAATGTCTCTAATGAAAGGTATTGATCTGTTGATGGGGGCCCAAATACCATGCACTGTAAGATAAATGAAGATAGGATTCCAAGGGGTTTGCAAAGAAAAAATGTTGCCATGATCGAGCAAAGAGGACAAGCAAGAGAATGTCGAGCACAGAGGAGATTAGGGCACATACAAGTTAGGAACAAGATCAATGGTCATCGATGGAGGTGGAAATGCAGCAAGATCCACACCTTCCCTCACCATCTCAAAAGGAAAAGGTGCTCACCAGTTAATTCTTGCATGGTGGCCTGTGAAAATAAGCCATGTGGTAGGTGGGCCCGGGAAAAGCTTTCGTGAGCGAGTGAATTTTTAAAGGGGGTCAATGGTATAAATGTTTCATTTTATTTTTTCAAAAGAAAAACATATAAGAAGATAAATTTTCCCGATGATGTGAAGCTTAAATATGTTAAGAGGTGGGCCTGACGACAGGTGAAAGGGAGGTCATTTTAAAATGCAAAATATAAAGTGTATTTCTCACATGGAGTAAATATTATCTAATGTGATATTTGAATGGTTTTTATTTTAAAGCCAGACATTTTAAATATGAGAAAAGTGAAAGAATAGGAAAAGGGCCTTTTATTTCAAAAGAAATATTTGAAGGAGCCCAGTAGCACATGAAAGTGCAAGGGAATTGTATGGGAAAATATTTTAAATGTTGTTGGGTGAAATATGGGGACATGAGTAAAATGTGTTACTCGGTGATTTAAAGCTTTTTCAGAAAAGCAATATTTAAAATGTGCTTGCAACAAATAAAGTGAAAAATATGTGTTGGGCAGTTAAATGAATCAAAGCCTTAATATTAAAGTTGGAAAACTTTAATAAGTGGAGGTAAAATGTAAAGTGAATATGCAAATATTTGTAGCTCCAACATAATAAAAGAACAAAAAATAGGATTTTCACGGGCATGGATATTTTCCAGAAGCTAGGTGAATTTGGAGATTCCTCACATGGTGAAATTTTTAGTTGCTTGACAACTTGAGGCAAAGGGAAAATTGAGAGGCAAAGTTTGTTGTTGAGGAGAGATGAGAGATTCTTTACAATTTGTTGATCAACGGGAATGGAACTGCCAGATGGCATTTTCAGATCTTCTTCTGGAACATTCTATTTTCTATTTCTTCTCTTCTCTTCTCATTATTTTTTGTTCTAAAATTTTGTATGGGGCTGGGTAGATAGAAAATGTTAAGTTTTGAGTCATATATTGAGTCTGTAAGTTGTAAATTATGATTTTATGAGCAAATATCAGCTAGTTTGTGCAGATAAATCATGAATGTCTTCAAAGTGTTTCCACATTCATGAATATCTTCAAATTATCTCTATATTTGTACACATTTAGTCATATGAATTCAAGAATACAGAGTATCTTTGAGTTTTTCATCTCAAATTTCATGAGATTGTTTTATCTGTTTATTGTTCTATTTCAATGAAATGGTCAAAATGCTTTGAGCAGATAGTTGTGATTGAAGTATGCAGGTTGGATCTGATAAGCAGAATTTGATTGATAACAGGAGAGGAACTGTTGATGCAATACATTAACAATTTAAATCCACTGGTTGAGTTTAATTTGCTGATGAATTCTCTTTATGAATTTTACTCCATGGCCCAGAATTAGGTACTGATCTATTATTTAGCTTGATACATCTCAAAAACATGTTTATAAATTCAAAATCATTTCAATCCCTATTGTTTGGTTGAAGTTTTATGTTATACTACCCAATTGCTAAGTTAGTGTTGATATACCAAGAATGTAGCCAAATTTGAGGTTGGTAATGCTTTCCTTAGTGTATTTGCATTGGGATTTATCTGCTAAAAAAAGAAATGTTTGTGTATGAGTGAATTAAGTTTTAGGAATTGTATAGGTTGACCCACCTTGGTTTGGTAGAGCTAGAAGTGTAGAAGATCTCAGTCTTTGACTGAATCTTGTCAGTTGGCCAAATCAACCTTTGAGTCTAAGCATAATACATTGGCTAAGTCTTTAGGATTCAATTGATCTGTTGATATTTGGAACACCAACATGCGGTTAGAGTTTAAAAGTATCATTTTGTTTTTGGGGCATTTGATATTGGATAGAATACTAATTCACCCCCTCTCAATATTTGTTGGGTTCAACCAAAATGAACCTAGGAGTTAGTTGAAGTGTAATATGGATCAAATGGACTATGGTTAAGTTAAACTAAGGTTCAATTAAACCAAGGTTATGTGGAGCTCACAGTTATTTGACTATGGGTTGGGAATTGACTATGATTAAGTTGAACTAAGGTTGAGTTCACCTAGGGTTGATTGATTGTAGGTTGAATAGATTATGGTTAAACAAAGGTTGATTCAAACCAAGGTTAAGTGAACCTAGGGTTATTTGACTATGGTTTGAATGAACTATTGTTAAGTTGAATTAAGGTTGACTTAACCTAGGGTAGTTGACTATGGGTTTTAATGGACTATGATTAATTTGAACTAAGGTTGAGTTAACATAGGGTTGAGGTAACATATGGTTGAGTTAAACTAAGGTTGAGGTAAAGCTTGGGTTGAGGTAAACTTGGGTTGAGTTAAACTTGGGATGTGTGAACCTAAGGTTGATTGAGTATGGCTTGGAGGGACAATGGTTAAGTTCAACTAAGTTTGGGTTGACCTATGGTTTAAGCTAACTAGAGTTAAACTTACTAGGGTGGAGTAACCTTGCATTTGGTTAATTATGGGTTGGATGATTTAAGGTTAGGTTAGATGATGGTTTAGTTTGGCCTATGGTTCAAGTTGACTTGAGTTAAACTAGGGTGGGGTAAACCTACGATTGGTTAACTATGGGTTGGATGATGGTTTGTTTTGGCCTATGGTTCAAGTTCAATTAAGTTAAACTAACTATAGTGAAGCAAACCTAGAGTTGGTTGACTATAGGTTAGAGGAACTATGGTTAAGTTTGACTATAATTGTGTTGACCTATGGTTTAAGTTGACTCAAATTAAACTAAATATGGTGGAGTAAACCTATAGTTGGTTGGTTATAGGTTGGATGATGGTTTAAGTTGTTGTATACTTCAAGTTGACTTTCAAGTTAAACTAATTGGGATTGAGTAAACTGAAGATTGGTTGACTATGGGTTGGATAATCTAAGGTTAGTTTGGATGATGGTTTAGTTGGTTAAGACCTTGGGTTATATTGGACTAAATTGATGACTATGGTCAAGGATGAAGTATGGTTATGAATTTGGTTATGGACCAAGTTTACTTTAGGTTTGTGACTGGTTTTTTAATTTGGGTCAAAGTTGTGGTTTTAGGCCAAGTTGTGACTCATACAAAGAAAATGATAAAAGAGAAAATACCAAGGATCAAGATGGATACGACTCCCCTTTGGGCTTGTTTGAAGTGGGGAGGGTTGATCTTAACATTAAATGACACACGATACATATGAACAAGCCAAAACTAGACAAGTAGATATATCACTCCTTATAGGATCATAAATACACCATTTGTCCAAAGGTGGGTAGTCTTAGCCCATTTTATTGGGCCTAGTGCATTTTTGGATAGTTAATGTCTTGGAATTGGTTGTCCCATGGCCTACTACCAACACAATAGGGGTATGATATGATAAATTTTTTGATGCAATCTATAGATCAATGCACTACAAGGAATAACAACTAAAAGGATGCCTAACTAGGATAAACAAACAATCCACGTGAGTCCTTTATATACTCCAAGGTACATGAGGCCCAATTACATGTTGTAGGAGTGGTTTTGAAGGCCAAGGCATTGGTGGGATGAAATTATGCTTCATTTCATGAAATGCTTAAAACACATTTATTTTTAACCAATAATCATAGCTCCTTCCTAAATTCATAAAGTCCAATGATACACAAGCTCCCACTAGATCTAATGGTCAAAAATATATCACAAGGAAAAAAATGCTTGAGCTATTTCTAATCATCAATATCATCTTGTAATGTGATAGGAGAACATACATAGCCCATCCTTGGTAAATTAAGTGGTAATTTAAGTTTTTTTAAAATTTCCAAGCTCGTCTTGCACTACAAAGAAGCATACACAACCAATTACCAAGAAACACTCTAATCTAAATCAAAAGAACAAAAATTACAAAAAATAGTTCAATTATTGAATACCAACGTAAAGTGTGAAGGGGTCATTTTAATTTTAAATTATCTAAAATGAACTATGAGATTCATTTTAAAATTATGTCTTTGTCTATTGAACTTGCATGAAGCTTGTTAATAGTCTCATAAAAAATATAGTCTTTGAATGTTGTCTTATAGAAAATAATTATAAGAATGACCCGCACAAAATCAAATGAAATCATAAAACAAAACCCAGATTAACACAAAGCCTACAAACATTAAAATATAAACATTAAAAAACAAACTTTAGTTTCTTATCACACATTTTCTAGCTGCCAATTAACTATGAAAAATTAAAAAAACATAAATCCCAAAACCATTGTACCAAGAATGGAATTCACCTAGCTACATTGTTGGTTTAGTGTTGCGGAGAATATCATGTGTTGAACAGCTCCTACATACTAGATTGTAGCATTGTTAGAACCTTCACTAAATTCAAGCTATACTTGAGATGATGAGAGCCAACTGAAATTTGGCCCACGCACGAAGATCTTATTTGCACTGATGCAGCCACCTCACACTTTTGGATCCAGTATAAAAACAAAACACTCATGATAGGGAAAAAGCTCAAGTGATAAAAGATTCAGAATCTAGCATAAACATTTTGAGAGCCCAAAAAAGCTGAAATCTTGAGTGCTTTTATCTAATTTCTTTATCATCGATTCCAATAGAGTACTCTTTCCTCCTATTTTCCCTACGTACTCACTGTTGGGCTAATTATGGCCAACTCAATTATGATAGAGGCAGAGGTTACTCATGATATAAATGTTGTGAAGCTCATTGCAATGACAGTGGTTGAATTAGGTGGCCTCAAGCATGATAGGAGCATTAGTCCAGATGTTACTCAGGGTTATCTTAGTAAAGCAGTTGATGCTACACAGAAGGGGACAATTGATAGACAGAGAGATTCAGTTAGTTATTTTTTATCATGGTTATGGTAGGAGAGGAGAGAGAGACATACATAGCAATTCTGGCAAGCATTCTTATGCTTATAAATTTATAATCATGATTACTATGGTAGATCAAACAAGTATTTTGATAGTCACAAATGGACCAATACCCTCAACCAACTACTTCAACATAATACCATGATAGTGGTGTTAGCCCAATGCTTGCTTATAATGAAAATTTAAACAATAATCGTGGATGTGACAGTAGCATCAGAAACCATCTTCAGGGCTAAAGTATTAAATGCAATATTATGGTTATCCTCCTCATGCCTTTAACATGATTTAAAAACTATTAAATAACGAATTGCATGCTACAATAGAATGCAAATGTAGTCAATTTTTTTTCACACTTATTTTGAAGCTTGTAAAAGTTATCTTAACAAAATTTGTTAATAGAGAAATCAATAAATTTATCTTAGTAAAATCCATGTTTTTAAGATCAAACCCTTAATTTTTTTAGAACTCATCAAACATAATTATTATAGATCTATAGGACCAATGTATGTTATAAAAGGTTGTTTTTTGAAAAATAATTGTATAGTCAAATCAAACATTTCATGTTATATTTTATAAATCTTCTTTGACATTATATTTCCTTCTTATTTTAAAAAAGTTGAATCCATTTATTTAACCTGCATATAATTAATCATGTAAAAAGATAATATTATCAAAACCACCTATAACCCTTTCCATGAAGACAAGGGAGGTGTTTCTGAATTCATCCATGTAAAATCCATGTCATCATATCAATCTCCATAGACACCATTAGAAGACACCTTGACTTCTATTTCTTTCATCTCCTCAAGTGCCAGCTTCACATAAAGAGCATCAATATTCTCCTCTAAGTTCTTGACTTTGGTTATCCCGGGGATTGATGCAACATCATTTCCTTGGTGTTGAATCCAAGCAAGTGCAACTTGTCCTGGGGTACACCCTTTCCTTGAAGCAATTGATGATAGCATCTGAAATATACCCTTATTCCTTTCAAGATTCTCTCCTACATGCCTTGGCAAAATCTGTAAAAAAGATGTATTTTTTCAAAATTAAAGATTGTACAAATTATAAATATATAGATGTGAATTCATAATAAAATTATACAAACTAAAGTTCAAAACGTGCTATTGTACATATATATTTTACTCAATGTAATCAATTTCTTTGTCACACATAATTACAAAATCACAAAAAAATTATTACAATCTAAAAATACTCAAAATGAATGAAAATGGAACTCACACTTTACCTTTATAAATAAAAAGTAATTATACTGTTCAATAATCTTTATTAATAAAAACAGGATTTAATAAAGAACAATGTTATAGTATTAATAAGAGCAAATAGGAATGCTGCAATTTATAATAGCCTACCAATGACCTAAACAGCTAATAAAGCCGTCAAATGCAAAGAAGAATCAATGCATGCAAATACCTTCCTAAAATCTTTATCTTCTAAGTTTTCAACAATCTTTGCCCCAGAAGAGAGGAAACCTCTGCCTAAAGGGCTAT
>VDFB02184244.1:0-16872 GCA_007258455.2 Sequoia sempervirens
ATATGAATAAAAACTACACAAATATATTAAGTACAATTCATTACTTAAACTCTTTCTTCAATTACCTACGTGAAGGTTTGTACAAGTCCACTGGCAATGGGAGGTGTTCCTGCAAAACCTCCAATATTATCCTATTCAACATCCAAAATCAGATATTAGAATACCATTCATATAAAAATTCTATTCACATGTAATATTTATAATTGCTTACTAGTTACATACCTTAACAGTAGATGCAGTGGAGTAATAAATAGGTGGAGGGCCAGTGTATCTAGTACAACACTATGATCCTAAAATTTTATTACAATCATTAAACTATTTAAATAAGTTAATCTTGCATTTCAAAAATGAAATTTAATAAATTAAATTCATGAACATGCTAACATTTACCTAAGTATCAATTCCCAAAGCCTCATTCAAAATGTCATCTGCCATCACCATCTCCGTAGCTATAAATGTATCCTACATACTAGCCTCCCAAGTGTTTGTGGGGTCATATGTACAAGACAACCCACAAACTTGACAAGAATGGGGTGGAAGCCTACCCCTTGAAGTCTCCCCTAGATGGCTCTGTACTACAGAACTAGCATGTTGGATGATACTCTAGGTCAAAGAGCTGATAGACTTCAAAGTGTCCACCTTAGCACTCTCCTTCATGATGGAAGGGATAATAACACGCTCACAAGCCAACCTAGCGAGATATCATCTCCCTTTCCACTGAGGATATTTTCGTGCACTTGATCTATCATGTACCGACCCTCCACCTCTCCCATGAAAGTCCCTCATATCAAAATAGTTGGGGATTTTGTTGAGGATGAACTCATAGTAGAGTTTCCTAAAGAAATATTGGGGGACTTCGCAATTGTTGCATGGTGGATAGTCAAAAACCATGTACCACCTATCCCAAAAATTGTTCCTAATCCATTGGTGGTGGCACCAATGGATATGAAAACTCTTGGCTTTAAGGTCAAGATTTTGATTTGTGTGTGGGTTAGTGAATCATGACCACAAATCATATTTTCTATTTTTTTCATCTTTTACTTCTTTATATGATAATTTATCTTCATAAAAATCCCTCCATGCCTGCCTCCTATCTGCCAAACCACTTAATTGTTTGTCGATTGCATCTACATGTCTTAACATTTCTTTACGTGAACTCACAAGTGTTTTTTCCATCGTTGAACTTATAGGATCCTTTAACCTCGTGATTAACTCCTCTATTTATTTTTTGTTGTTTTTAGTTACCTCCATTAAATTTTTCTAAGTACTAGGAGGATGTTGATGAATTGGAGGAGGAGTTTCTTGTTGTGGTTGTTGAGGATTTTGTTCATCTTCTTGTTTCAGTGGTTGTTGAGGATTTTGAGGTTGATTATCATCTCCTACAAATTAAATAAATGAATATAAAAAACAACCTAAAATTACCTATTTAACAAAAAATTCACAAAAAAAATGTTTTCTTGTTTGACCTCCCTATTGACGTGGCGACATCTTGGTAACAAAATTGTAACAATTTGATAAAAAAATCCCAACTTTAGCTCCTTCCAAATGTGAGCACACAAATGCAGGGTTTCTTGGTTGCAGACAACAAAAAACACAGTGAAATTGAAATGATGTTGTTTGCTCTTTTTTTAATTTTAATAATCTATAACGCTCTCACGTTATAATGTAAGCGCGTTATAGAATTTCAAATTATTTTTGAAATTTTGGCCATAATTTGTTCTCTGTCTTTTTGCACCCACCTGGGGATATTTTATTTATACAATTACATAGGAGAAATATCATTGTGATTTGGAAAAGGGAATAGGTTGTTTTTGAGGTTAAAGATTGCCTAAGGAAGGAAATTACCTATGCATAGTATTCAAATGGTCTTAAGTCAAATTTAGCTACCCATAGTGTATGTGAGTAGGATGACTTTCACTCGAAGTACCGAGTGAAGAATACTTTGGCCAAAGTAGTGTAATTTACCTTTGGCTACATTGTAAATTCATTGTGTTCCTTTATGCATGCTAGTTTAGGATTGTAGTGGTATACAACTTCTAGTTATATAGGGTAGAACACTAAGCTCAGAAAGGTTGTAATTATGAGGTTACCTTACCAATTCCTTTGTTGAAGGGTAGGGCCATCTATCATATGATAGATGTGTGGGGGACTATAGTTAGTCCGTGCTTGGCGGAAAAGTGCTTTAGTGATGCTTCTCCTCAACAGATGGTGATCGAGATTTGAAAAGGATTTTCTCTTGGACCATTTGGACATGTATTTCTATGAAGCTTAGCTGAGCCATGTATGTATCTTTGGAGAAATTCTAATATGTGAATATATTTTGGGAATGAAATCAATTCTTTGGAATTTTTTTATGTCACATATGCTCAAATGTTATCTTTTTAAAATGAAAAATTTTATTGCAATGAGAATGGAACATAGTTTATTTACTTAAGGTTAAAACCTAGGAAATTTTCTTGCATGAACAATTGGCATGTAACACATGGTATCAGAGCTTATAGGTTTAACTTTGGAACCTATGTTCTCTCCATACTTTCTATCCAACATTGATTAAGTCTAATGTTTGGAACTTCTTGTGCCAGTATGGTGTGTCTTAGGTTAACTACAAGGAAGTCAGTAATTGAGAGTGAGTGCTACCTAAGGGAAAAGAAGGAGAAAGAGGCCATTGTTCATATGATAGAGGGAACCAACTATGATAATGTTGTCTAGTTGAGAAATACTAAGACAATCAATCACGCCCTTTCTTGAATTAGTCAAGAAAAGAGAAGGATGAAGGAGGAGACCAATTTCAACCACCTACCTCTAGTCTCACTAGGAAAGTTTAACACCTTGTCACTTTCTATGGATATGCCCTTAGAATATAGCGTCAATCCTATATTTATATTTAGGGACCCTTGAGTTCTTCCTTTATTGGAAGTGATTGTAATTTCCTCAATCAATGAATCAGAGGGATATATTCCCTGTAACTATGTATTAGAAGATAAATACAAAGGTTACTACCTATTTTGGGATAGGGAAAATCAAATGAGAGATGATCAAAAATATGTCAGGTACACCCTATTGAGTTATGTGTCTGAGAGTGAATCCGATGATACTATCCACTTGACTATTTGAATGGTTGGTTAATGTAATTGAAAGGATATTGTTATCCTTATGAATAAATAAAAATCTTGTGTTTATCTAAACTTGTGCTCAAATTCTTATGAGAAATTTATTTTATGTTTGAATGAATGCCATTTGAGTGTTTTCCATAAGTATTAGTAAGAACATGATTGAATCTAATAAAGATAAACCTTTAGGTATAAACAATTTTCTTGCAAAGGATGGTGAGAGAAAGGACTAAGGTGCTAAATCCAAGTTGTATTGTATCCTAGGTCTCTTGGATGAAACCAAAACAAAGTTGTGAAACCTCGAGTAGGAAGTAAGAAGGAAAGAAAGAGTGGATCAAGAAATTCCATTTAATGAGGAAGAGGATGTTCCCAATAAGGAGGATGAGGAGGAAATTCCTCAGATCACACTCAAACTCATAAGTATGAGAATGAGAACTCTCAATCTCATACTGAGGGAACAATTAGGAAGTGGTTGGCAACCAAACTTTCTAGGGACATGAGGAAAATAACTCCACTAAAATTTGAAGGAAGAAACAAAAAGAAAGAATCTAAGGCTTGATTGATACAGATGGAAAAATATTTTGAGATCAAAAATTTTTTATGGGAAGCCTATCAGTTAGCTAGAGAAGCCTTTAACTAGTGGATGAACAAGAAAATAGAACTTAGACTTAGTTCTTTAAAAATTACATGGAATGAATTTGTGGAAATATTCAGGAAAAGGTGGCTACCCCAACTCTTTTATGATAAAATTCTCACTGATTTTTAGAATCTGAGATAGGGGAGATATTAGTAAACAAGTACTGGGAAAAGTTCGCCTGTTTGTTGCAATATGTACCAATGTATTAGAAGGATGAACAATTTCATATCAGGAAGTTTATTACGGGGCTTAATAGCCAAATACATGGAGAAGTAGATGTACATGGTCCAACCACTATAGAATTAGTCTATGAGAAGGCTATCAAGCAGGAGCATAAGCTCAAAGCCATCTCAATTTTTCAAGAATATAGAAATTGAAAGAGGTCAGAAGGAGCCCAAGTTATTCAGACTCTAAAGAAATTTGGAGTGCAAGATTCTCAAAATCAAGGTGATAAGGGAATTCAAAATAATGAGAGATAATCAAGGAGGGAACATAGAGGGAATAATATCAATCTAATAACAACAATTTGAACAATACTAGAGGAAATGCTAGTAGACATGATGGGACCGCAAGGAAGAAAAGACCAACAATGGGATGCTTCACTTGTGGAGGAAACCATTATGCTTTAAACTATCCCAACAAACCTTCTAGATCACGACCTCACGAAAACCCTCTACCTTTCCAACAAATAAAATTCTAGCAGAAGATCCATGCCACCCTAGATGATCGACAAGTGGAGTATCAGTGTACTCCAGTAGAAACTCTAGGTATTTTATTTGGTATGCCTATTTCCATACTTAGTGACACTGGAGCTCCTAAAAACTTTATTTCACCTAGAGTAGCTAATCAAATATCTAGGAAAGTTGGTTATATGGAAAATTCTTGGGTTGTAAGATATGAAAATCAGACAAAAGCAATAGTGGAACAATGCTTATTTGAGGCAGAAGTCAAACTTCCAAGTTTCTCAACTAAGGTTAACCTATACGTAGCTCCCTTAGGATCCTATGATGTCATCGTAGGAATGAACTATCTTTGGAAGCATCAGGCCAAGGTAGATTGTCATTGCAAAACTATTAAATACTTGGATGATCTAGGTAATTGGGTAACATTATAAGGGGCGCCTAGGGAAATCAAGTTGTGTCAAATCTCTGCTATGTAACTGCTTAGGGAAAAAAAGAAAGGATGCAAAGTCTTTGCAATTAAAATGGAAAAACTTGAGGAATGTGAGGAACTCATTTCTCAAAATTATGTTGCTTATTATGAACCTCAAGACAACCAAGACGTAGAGAAGGGTGAGGTAATGGAAACATGAAAGTCAGATATGGAGAAATATCCAATCTTATGATTTTTTGTGGATGTATTTCTAGAAGAACTACCTAGATTATCGCCTAAGAGGGTGTTTGATTTCTCCATTTATATAATGCCAAGATGGAAATAGGAAAGTTAGATATGGAGAAATATCCAATCTTATGAAATTTTGTGGATGTATTTCTAGAAGAACTACTTGGATTATCACCTAAGAGTGTGTTCAATTTCTCCATTGATATGATGCTAGGATCAAAACCTATATCCAAAGTTCCTTATAGGATGACAACAATAGATTTAATGGAGCTCAAGCCACAATTAGAAGAGTTGCTATCCAAGGAATCAATAAGACCCAGTGTTTCACCCTAGGGAGTGCTAGTGATCTTCGTTAAGAAGAAGTATGGTGGATTGTGCTTATGTATAGATTATCAAATGCTTAAAAAAGCTAAAATAAGTAATAAGTACCCATTGCCACATATTGATGATCTTTTGTATCAAATGTGGGGTGTGGCTATGTTTTAAACAATTCATCTTTGATCAAGATACCACAAATTGAGGATCAAAAGGCAGAAGATATTTTCAATCGCCATCATAACAAATACATGAATTATGAGTTCACAGTTCACCTTTTGGACTTAGAAATGTGTCGATGACATTTATGAATCTAATGAACAATGTGTTTAGGGATTTCCTAGATAATTTGTTTTGGTTTTCTTGGATGATATCCTAATTTATTCCAAGAATGAGGAGGATCATTGCAAACATTTAGAGATAGTTCTCCAACAGTTAGGGAACATAAGCTATATGGAAAACTCTCTAAGTGTACCTTCTTTCAGAAGAAAGTGTAGTACTTGGGTCATGTAATTTTAGTTGATCCAGCCAAAATAAAAGCAGTGTTGGAGTGGCTAGTTCATAAAGATGTACCAGAAGTTAGGAGCTTTATGGGTTTGGCAGGATACTATCAGAATTTTTTTGCAAAATTCTCCAGAATAGCCTTTCCTATTACATATTTATAGAGGAAAGGGAAAAATTTTGACTAGAGAGAAAATTTCCAAGTAGCATTTTATCTACTCAAGGAGAAGTTAACTACTGCACCAATTTTAAAGGTACCAAATCCTATTGGTAACTTCACTGCTGTCATAGTTGCATCAAGAGAAGGCTTAGGTTGAGTCTTGATGCAAGAAGGGAAAGGTATAGCTTATGAATCAAAAAATATGAAGCCTTATGAACAAAATTATGCATCACATGATTTAGAGTTAGCAACAATGGTTCATGATTTCTAAATTTGGAGGCATTATTTTTTGGGAAAGCCTTTTGAGTTGAAAATTGATCATCATGGTTTGAAATATCTATTTACCCAACCCAACCTAAATGCATGACAAAGAAGATGGTTAGAGTTGATATCTGATTACAACTTCAATATAAACTACATCAAGGGAAAGGAGAATTAGGTCGCTGATTCCTTAAGTTGTAGGAGGCATATTTCTTTAATGGTGACAATTCAAACCAACTTTAAAGGCCAAGTATTACAAAAATGCAAGGAGGATGAGTACTATGAATAAATTAAGAAAAAACTCACGAGAAATCTACAAGATGCAAGGTATGAGGAATTTCACTTTGAACCCAATGGATTGCTAAGGTTTAAAGGAAGAATATACATGCCTAACTCTGAGGAGTTAAGGAATCTTGTGTTGAAAGAAGTTCATGAAGCACCATACTCTGGACATCTTGGTGTGACAAAGATATTGGCCAATGTGAAGGCATTATATTTTTGGAAAGGGATGAAAGGAGATGCTGCTAGATTTGTGGCTAGATGATTATAATTTCAAAGGGTGAAAGCTAAGCATCATCACCCTATAGGCCTATTGTATCCACATAATATTCTAGAAAGTAAGTGGCAAGTCATTAGTATGGACTTTGTGCAAGGATTACCTATGTCAAGGAACAAGCACAATGCCATTCTAGTGGTAGTTGATAAGCTTACTAAGGTAGTGCATTTCATACCTAGGAATTTAACTCATGGAGCTCTTGTCATAGCTTGGAAATTAATTCAAGAGGTGTTTAGATTAGAAGGTATTCCTGAGAAGATTATCTTGGATAGTGACACTCGTGTAGCCTCTAGGTTTTGGAAAACCTTATTCTCTGCACTTGGGACTCAGTTGAATATAACTTTAGCATATCATCTATAAATAGATAGAAAAACTAAAAGGGTGAACCAATTACTTGTAGACCTACTAAGAATGTATTGCATGGATCAACAATACAAGTGGGAAGATTACTTACCTTTAGTAGAATTTGCATATAACAATTCCTATCACTTTGTAATTAAGATGGCTCCTTTCGAAGCATTGTATAGCCAAAAGTTTCAAACCCCTACAAGCTAGGATAAACTTGAGGATATGGTGAGTCTTGGGTCAAAAATGTTGGCTGAAATGGAGGAATAGGTTAAAACTATTAATAAAAGGTTAGCAAAATCCAATGACAGGTAGAAAAGCTACGCATATGCTAAGTAGGTACCTAGGAATTTTGTAGTTTGAGATAAGGTGTTGTTGAGATTTAAGCCTAATAAAAATTCCATCAAGTTTGGAAATTCATCCAAACTAGATCCACACTATGTAGGTCCTTTTGAGGTCCTTGAGGAAGTAAATCCTATTGCTTACCGAGTTGCGTTGCCACCAGCTCTTGCTCAGATGCATACTGTCTTTCACGTTTCTTACCTAAAGAAAGTATATACCAAGTGATAATCATGTAATTGGAATACTTTATAGGTATAGGAGCTCGAAGTGGTAATAATCAAGCCTATCAAGGTGCTCAAAACATGTAAGTTTTACTTGCATAATAGGGAGGTTCTACAATGCAAAGTCTAGTGGGACTAGTATGCAAAATATTCTACCACTTGGAAAGACTATGCTGAAATAAAGAAAAAGTTTACACACGCCTTACATGCTTTTGAAAGTTCTTGAAAAATAATAATGAGTTTGTTTTATTCTATGTTTTCTATTTAAAACCATCAGAGATGATGATTCACAAGGGGGGAGTATGTTACACCCCGTTGTGTGCTTATCTATTTATTATTACTATGATAGGTTAAAATACTGAATAAGTGAATGTATTTGTAACTTTGATTGAAATACATGTCTTTGTGCTTTTTTTATTTGTATAATTGGGAAATGATGTACGAATGTTAATTTCATTTGATGTTTATTATGAGATGTATATGAGAAAAGAACGTTGATTGAATTTGATATTTTGATTATGAAATGAGTAATGCAAATGATTGATTTTGTGAATAGTTGACTACAATTGAAAATGTGTTGAGTTAAATGAAAATACAAGATTAATTCTCTAGAAGATAGGGGAAGTATCACTCAAGAGAAGGACTTGGTCAAGTAACCTTTAAATGAAACCTAATTGAGCTTTCACACACTCACTTATAGAATGGTTAAGTTGAGTCATAGATTCAGGAAATAGTTAAGTCATCTATAGTCATGTTTATGTTTGCATTAGAAAGGATCAAATCATGTTGTGAGAATTATTGGTTTGTGATAAGTGTTGGTTCATGTGAGTTCTTCCTTGTATGGCTATATTCAATTGAAGATATATACATATATATATATATACGTGAAGTGTATATATATGTATACATGTGCATGTCAACAATAACCCATACACATAAGTTAATATGTACATGAGTATGCATAGGTAGACATACCTACGCATGTTCATGAATAGATTGCTCATGGGCATGGGGGTCTCGAATGGACAATATGACATGTATAGATATGTGTATATATATTCCACATGCATATATGTCTATTAATAAGTTAGCAATTGTATGTGATAGATTGTATAATCAAATTTATATATATGAGATATATGCATATATACATAGATATACACATGTCAATATACACATATGTATTGGTGTAAAGGAATGTCCATACGAGTATGTTGATATATGTACAAGTATGTAAATATCTATATATATATGATCTGATCTCATTTTCAGTGCCTACATATTCGTGTTGTTGATTGTTTATCTCATCACCAATAAAATTAGTAGCTAAGGTGGTTCAACCAATTGAATTCAATAACAGAGTTGGTTACCAACTAAAATCCTCGTTTACATGGAATTATCCATTAATTATCTTCATCTTTCAATATGGGCTATCGATCTCTTATGTTCGCACCACAATCCTCTATCTCTCTGTTGATCTCAACAACTTTAAAACACAGTCGTTAGATTGTCTACTTTAAATGTGCATTATTGATCTCTACTAAGTGGTGATTACCATTAGATATTTGTATTTTGATCTCCACCATTGATCTTCTACATACATTGCTTGCCATGGACGGGGTCCTCCAAGACATGCGTTGAAAGCCCACTATCTTGGAAGCTCTAAAAAAATCCCACTGATTCTCAAAGGGCTGGTGGGCTATTGCCATTTGTTATTCACATCATCGCCACATAATTCACAACAACAATGTGAATTGGTCTATCGCTCAATCATCCTTTGCCATCTGTACATGCTGACATCTTACACTTCTGGCTCCTATCGAATGGATGGTCGCCATTGGCCACATGTTATCCTTGTTAGCACTATGCAATAAAAAACACCTATGTGACATGACATGATGATTAATCACAAGCCACCACTTGTCCTCACACGTCATCATCCATCATTGTCACCTCCCAATCGGGTCCCACCAAACACATCCACGGTCATAATTTTTTTTTCATTGTATCGAAGGGAAAAACATTTTGGTCCTATTGATATTTGTCTTTCTCCCTAATGAGGCTCCTTCATTTTCAAAAGGAACAATCATTCTATTTTGCCGATATTCATCTATCTCCTTAATGAAATGCTTTCGTTCAATCATCAACAACTCAATCACAACTTTTGATCAAGTCCATCACTGATGCAATCATTTGTGACATCACCTTCCATTATTTCCTTTCAGTTAATCTGATCCCACCTAACTCTACAATGAGCACCATCTGATCACCATTGATCAATCTTCATTGATCCCTACTGTCCCACGAGACTTAGCTGGGACCCACCAAAAACTCAATAGGCTGGTAGGAACTGTTTGATCTCCAAGGCTTGATTTCCATTATTGATCAAGCATCATTGCTATGTCGAAGGGACTTAAAAAATTGTCTCTTTGAAAACCCATTGTCACTTCGATGTATTTATGAGGTGGTCATTTCATTGAAGGGACTTTAAAGTGACTCCTACCAATATTGTGGAGTATTCCCAATGTAGCAAAGACAAATATTTCATTTGTGACTTAGGAAACATTGTACAGATACTAAATATTTTTCAAGCTAGTAATAGCTAGGTGAAGGGGTCGGTTCCCCAAATGACACCAAAGGCTTAAGTCACAACTTAAGCAACCAACAACCTATGATAAGAAGTCAACAACAAAATATAATTTCTATTCACAACACCATGACTACAACAACTAGGGTTTAACTAATAATCCCTAAATGTGTCTGAGAGCATACATAAACCATTTCTAAGATCATTCTTTAACCTCTAGACCTATAATTTATGTTTTTGAGAAGCTCTCAGAAAACCCACATCGAATCTATCAATAGATTCTCATTCAAATGCCTGGAAGCCATTGTTCTAAAAAGGTGACAACATTTTGACAACTATGCAACATATTTGTAAAATGTTTTCCTTTGCATTTACAACTTCTGGCATACTTCTAGAGCCAAATCCACATCTCTCATAATCATCATTTGTCATCTTTCATAATCATCATTTGTCATCATGCCAACAATCTTCTTTGCATGATATCCCCTTTTGACATCAATGACAACAATATGCCAACACTATCTTTATCTCCTAATTGAGTTTATGGTGTGCCTAAAGTTTCAAGTTTAAGAAGGGGTTAAGTTTTGTGTAGACTAATTCACCCCCTCTCAATATCTAAAAGTGTTCAAAAATAAGTATCATATCCAAGTTTCTCTATAGAAGCTTAACAGTTTGAGGCAAAGATCTAGGATGGCACATGATGGTTTATACAAAGGCCCTAGACTTGATGGGACTAATCACTCCTACTATAAATTAAGAATGGAAGGAAACCTAAACTCTCTAGGGTTTTTTGTTTGGAAATAAATTAAAAGTGGCTATATTACTCCTACCACTCCTATTACAGATCCAACTGAAATCAAATTATATGAATGCAATGCTAAAGCCAAGAATTCTATATTGTGTCGATTAGCTTATTCAAAATTATTGAAGGTGATAAATTGTAATTTGTCCAAAGATTCTTGGGAGAATCTTAGTACCATCTTTCAAGGAGATTTTAAAGTAAAGAAAGCCTAGATGTAGATATGCAAAAGAATATTTGAGACTCTATGGATGACTGAGGTTGAAGAAATTGCAAGTTATATGCTCTGGGTACAAGAAATTGTCTTTGGGATCTCCAGAATTGGTGAAGTAAAAGAGAGTAAAATTGTAAAGAAGGTATTGAAATCTCTCCCAAAATCTTAGTCACAAAGTATCTACCATCGAAGAATCTAAAAATTTGGATCAATATTCAATTGATGAATTTTTTGGTACTCTTGTTTCCTTTAAGATGAGAGAGTTTAGTCAAGATGTTCCAATAAAAGAAGCTACATTCAAAGTTAACAAAAAGATTGAAGCTAAAGCTACTGATCAAAATGATGAACTTTATAAATTTGAAGCAAACTTTTTGAGAAGACTAAAGAAAGGAAATAGCAAATACAAAGGTAAGTTACCATTCAAGTGCTTCAATAATGGGAGACTTGGTCATTTTGCATATAGATTTCCTTGAAAAGAATCTATTGATGATAACCAAAGAGATAATATCAAAAGAGAATTCTATTCTACAGAGAATTGTTATTCCTATGAAGATGAAGATAATGATTCAAATGATGAAAATCTATTCATGTCTCTAGAAGGAAAAAAGAACTATATTGGAGAATGTAAAAGGTCTAGTACCTTGAATAAATAAAAGGTTTAATGAAATATCTATGGCAGTATGGATTGATTTTCATGCTAAGGAAGAGGAAAATGCTTGGGTGATTGATAGTGGGTGTTCTCATCACATGATTGCTGACAAAATTAAGTTAATCAATCTCAAGAAGGTCAATGGTGGAGCTATTAAGTTTGGTGATGAAAAGTCAGAATAAATGTGGAAAAGGTAATATAATAACTGATGGAAATAATAGAACTAAAAATATCCTTTATGTCAAAGGCCTGAAGCATAATCTCTTGAGTGTCAGTCAAATGTGCAACAAAGGATACAATATCACTTTTCATGTGAATGGATGTGAAATAAGAAATGTAGGTTCAAGAAGAGTTGTTGCTAAAGGAACAAGGATGAATCTAGTAATGTATATCATCTAAAGGAAGATAGTGGAAGAATATGATTATTGGCTCAATCTAGAGAATGTTGGTTTTGGCGTAAAAGAATGAGGCACATCAATTTTGAAAACATGGTGAAAATTAGTTCCTCTCGTGTAGTAAGATCTATGCCTAGAATAACTAATCCTACAAACACATTGTGCAAAAAATGTTAGATGGGAAAGAAAAAAAAGAATAGTTTCAAAAGAAAGGAGAGCTATGTTTCAATGCCATTGGAGCTGATTCACTAATCTATGCAAACCTACAAGGATAAGGGTACAAGAAGTTGAAAGGTATTTTATGTTTCTTATAGATGATTACATTAGAATGACTTGGGTTGCATTCTTGAAAGAGAAATAAGAAGTCTTTGATAAGTTGAATATTTTCAAAGAAAAAATAGACAATGAAATGGATGCTAGGATCAAATGTTTAAGGCCAGATAGAGGAGGAGAATTTACCTCATATTAATTTGAAAAATTCTATGAAGATCATGGTATTAGGAGACATTTGTTTGCTCCTAGAACCCCTCAAAAAAATGGGGTAGTTGAAAGAAAAAGTAGAACAATGCAAGAAATAGCTAGGACAATGATGAAAGATGTAGACCTATTGGATATGTATTGGAAGGAAATAGTACACAATTTTGTCTATTTTCTTAACATAGAGAAATTGAGGGTCAACATCAGTAAGACACCTTATGAGTTGTGGTATGGAAGACCTCCCACTATTAGATATTTAATAATCTTTGGCAACAGATGCTATATCAAAAGAGATGAAGGAGACCTTGGAAATTTTGATTCAAGGTGTGATGAAGGAATATTTATTGGTTACTCAACTAGGAGCAAGGCATGGGTATGCACAGGATCATGATGGTCCAAAAAGTAGCGATATGATGGGTATGTGTAGGGTATGTGGCTGAGGACTTTTTTAACCCCAAAATTGATGAAACGAAAAAGGTTTTTAAAGGAGATTCTCAGCTTTCGACCAATATAAATTATGTTGTACATTGAATTTAATAAATAATTATTATTATTTTTCTATTTGAATTATGACTAAAGTCGATTGATAGGTGATTGAAAAAATCTATAGCTTTCAAATGGTATCACATTTTTGAATCAAAACATGCATCACATTCTATGCTTCATAATATAGGATTAAAAAATGAATTTCATGAAGTTTTGACCAAAGTTAAGGTGGTTAGACATCGAGTTTTTATATTTTTTAAAGTTGTAATAAAAATTCATAATTAATTATTTACTTGGAAAAAAATTACAAAAAATGGATCACATCGGGGACATGAGTCCTCTACTTATATCTAAAATATTATAAAAATATATTATCATTTTATTATGGTTAGGTAATTAGAATGAGACACCTACTTCTTATTTTTCCTAAAATTTAAGTACTTTGCATTGAAATTTCAAATTTTCACCAAATATTTAAAAAAAAAAAAAAACCTAGTAGTTTAGAAACTAAATTGAATTTATAGATTCTATTTTACATATTTTTTAAATAATATAGATAACTTATTCAATTTTTATGTCAAGTTTCCTAACTCTAATTTTTCTAAAGTTTTCACCACTTAAGGCCCTATTTTTTCCATGATGATCCCACACATACCCGCATACAAATGTTACAACAAGAGGTTGGGAACGATGATTGAAAGTACAAATGTCAAGGTTGATGAAGACTTATGTTAGATCTCACATGAACCTAAGGTTTTTAGATCTGATATACTTCTCTAGATTGAAGAAGAAGAAATAGAAGAGAAAGAAGAAGAGGAACTAGAACCAATGAAGAATATCAAGACTCCAAAATATGTGTAGAAGAACTATTCTCTAGATGAGATAATTGGAGAAAAAAATGAAGGTGTACTAACAAGAAATAAGTTTGCAAGAGAAAATGAGCAAGTGAACTTGTGCCTATTTCTAAAAGTGGAGCCCAAGAACATTATTGATGCTAGCAAAGATGAAATTTGGATAAAGGAAATAGAGGAAAAACTAAATCAAATAGAGAAAAATCAGACTTGGGAACTAATTCCTAGACTTGCTAATAAGAATATGATAGGAACAAAGTGGGCATTCTGAAACAAGTTGAATGAAGATGGTGAGGTGGTAAGGAACAAAGTGGATATTTTGAAACAAGTTGAATGAATATGGTGAGGTGATAAGGAACAAAACCAAATTGGTTTGCAAGGGTTATTCACAAGTTGAAGGTATTCATTTTGAGGAAATCTTTGCTATGGTAGCCAAATTAGAGGCAATATGAATTTTTCTTGCTCTTGTTTCTTATACAAACTTAAAGGTATATCAAATGGATGTCAAATCATCTTTCCTAAATGGTGATCTAGAAGAAGAGGTATACATTGAACAACTGGATGGATTTTAATTATCAAATTATTTGGATATGGTTTGTAGACTATAGAAATATTTATATGGTCTCAAGGAAGCTCCCAGAGCTTGGTATGCATGGCTAGATAACTATCTACTTTAGCAAGGATTCAAGAAGGGTAATGTAGATAGTAATCTATATATTAAAGTTTAGGAAGATAAGTTTCTAATTGTAGTTGTGTATGTTGATGATATCATCTTTGGTGGAGATGACAATATGTGCAAAAATTTTGTAAAGCAGATGTAGAATGAATTTGAAATGTCAATGATCGGTGAGTTAACCTTCTTTCTTGGTCTTTAGATTATTCAGCAATATGGTGACATTTTCATTTTTTAGGAAAAATATGTAAATGAAATGCTAAATAAGTTTGGAATGTAAGATTCTAAACTTGTGGGTACTCCTATGGTGACTATTTGTCACCATAGTAAATCAGATGAGTCTACATAGGTTGATTATACTCTCTACAGGTCTATGATTAGATGATTATATTAATTAAATTCTTCTATACATGATATCATGCATGTGATATATTTAGTTGCCATATTTCAAGCCAATCCTAAGTAAACACATGAACATGCTAAGAAAGGAATCTTTAGATACCTAATGGGTACTTTGGAATATGGCCTATGGTATAAAATGATGAAAATTTATCTATGTGTGCCTATACTGATGTTGATTGGGTAGGTTGTGTTGATGAATAGAGAGCACAAGCGGAAGTGCATTCTTTCTAGGAGATAGATTGGCCTCATGGTTTAGAAAAAAGTAAGACTCAATATCTTTGTCCGTAGAAAAAGCATGATATATTGTTCCAACATCTTTCTACACTCAAGTGCTTTGGATGAAGTAGACCTTAAAGGAACCTATTCCTATACTATATGATAATACAAGTGCTATTAAATTTTTTAAGAATCTGGTAATGCATTCAAGGACTAAACAAATCTCAATCTAGTACCATTTTCTAAGAGAGAAAGTTATAGAACATGAAGTCAGAATGGAGTATGTGTCTATAAGGATCAAATTGCAAATATATTTACAAAGGATCTTTCAAAGGATACCTTTGAATATCTAAGGTAGAAGCTAGGGTTTATTTCCCCCCCTTGTTCTAACTAGATGTATAGATGGTGCATCTTTCTAGGGAATAAATTCATTTCATATCCTTTCTCCCAGATTAATGGGTGTTACCCTTCGAGGAGGGAGGTGGTAGTAATTATTGGAAGCGTGCCTCTGATCTTGCTAGCATGTAACTCCTATAAGAGAAATTGATTGTGACATTCTTCTTGTCTGGCAGAGCCTAGGTGTGTAACCTTATGGAATACTCATGTATTTGAACTGATGGCTATTTGTCTTCTTGTTGGTGTTATAAATATGACATTTCTATCTCTCTAAAGCTCTGGGAAGATCTCTGGCTGATGGTTTGGTTATACACTCAAAGTCATCGGGGAGACTCTTGGCCGAAAGGTTTTGCTTCAGTATGATGTCTCATCGATAGCAATAGTCTTACCGATAGAGCTACATGTGTTTATCGTCGGTATGACATCTCAGCAATATGATATGTCTCGTCGACAGTGTTACACTAAGTGCTGAGGGAGAGGCATGGAGGCTAGGTAAGAACTCTTGGCGATGGATGTAAGTCTCGCTGATGGGTATGAACATCGGTATGACCTCTTGGCGACGGATGTAACTCTTGCCGATGGGTATATTGTTCGGTGTGACCTCTTGGCGAAAGCGGTAGTCTCTCCGACTGTTCTGTTGTTGGTATGAAGTCTTAGCGATATGGCTTGTCTCACCGACAGCTTTGCTCGATGAATATCGGTATGACATAAAGATCTATGAGACTCTTGGCAATTGGAGAACTCTTGCCGATAGAGCTTCACAAGGTGTATTTGCATTCGGTATGACCTCTCGCCGATAGCAATGGTATGGCCGATGCTTCTACAATGGATATCGATATGATGTCTTAGCGACAAGGGTGAGTCTGAGCGACAACTTTTAAACTCAGTGTAACCTCTTGCCGAAGGAGATGACTCTGGCTGATATCGACAGTTGGGTC
>VDFB02184245.1:0-22509 GCA_007258455.2 Sequoia sempervirens
AAACCCTAGGAGTGAAATAAGCTCAAATTTTGAGTGAATTTTCCCATGATATCCATGGCCAGTGATACGAGTGAGCAGATTGAAGAAAATAATTAGTGGATTTTCTCATAAATATGAAAATTTTGAAGTGAATTTGCAATGTCCCAAATCTGAGCTTTGATCTCCTTTCTGTCGCTTATGTCTGAAAATCCACACCTATGGTTTCCTTTGAGTTGGTATTAATTTCATTCCAAGAATACTTGGACAACAAATGTGGAAGCACAAAAAAGGCACATGAGTTTGACAGAATCACAAATAGATATGATCTCATGGACTACAATGGCTGCAAGATTTACATAAAATGGATTTGTTCAAAAGACTTGAGAAACTTCCAACCTAAAGCGATTGGTAGGTGAAAATCCAAGTTCCTAGTGAGGGAGGAAAAAGGAAAATGCATGTCTAATGATGGAGGGAAAATGAATGGGAGGGAAATGAAAATTTTATTTTAGAATTTTTTTTTATTGTCTTAATGTAAGATAAAAAACATAGCAAGCTATCGTAGTTTTGTGGGAAAACTAAAAATATAAATGAATACATGCAAATTATTTGCATGATATTACTATCTAAAAATATAATTTAAGTTAACTGAGCAAACACTAACAAAAACTATTCATACAATAGTTTATTATGCAAATTGAAAAATAAAAAAACTATTGCATGGAAGGCATGCAAAAGTTAATCTTCATTTTTAGGGAAAAAAAATTCATCTATGCATTCATCTATCTACATTTTCATTTTAATATAGGTTGTGAAAATTAAGATAAGCATGATGTGCTCCTAAAATTACTAGAGTTCAAAATTGTATAAAAAGATAACATCTATAAAAATGATCAACACACAATTGATTTCATACATTATAAAATAATTCTATTTTTTAAAAATAATTCACAATATAAAGCCTGAAAGAAAAATTTTGCATACCAAAAGCGATGATTGTTATTTCTATTTTCCATTATTAAGATGGTCGAGTATATCAGCAAGCGAAAATAGAAGTGAATCAATCTTCATTTTTATTGCAATTAGATTGTTTAAATCATATTTTATTAGTGAAATTGACCACAATTGCTCTTTGATACATTTGACATGCTAACACAATAAGAAAATCAAACTCGCTTCAAATCATAGTTAAAAACATTAATGATTTATTAACATAATGAGTAATCAAAGTTAAAGAATGTAAATGTTTATAAATTTTTTTATAAAATATGTGAAGGCCTTAAGACTACACTAAGAGGCTATGTCTTCTATGCAATAGGTATTTTTGGTGCACCAAGCAACCTAGGTGGCCAAATGGCTTGCTTAGGTAGGGGTCCCATGAGGGGGGCTTAAGCTCTATGGATTATGATCAAATTCGAAGGAAAAAAGAATAGAGGAGTAATAGTCATTTATTTAGTCATTAATTTAGCTATATATTTAGTCATTTTTATTTGTCTAATATCAGTCATTTATTTAGTCATTTTAATTTGTCTAATATTAGTCATTTATTTAGTCATTTAGTTGTGATTTTACTTGATGACCAAATTAGTCATTTATTTTCTAAATACTACTAGTGTTAGTCACGTGACTAAAAGTTTTAGTCACGTAATCATTTATTTTCCAAATTCTACTAGTGGTGGTTTGGTGAACTTATGGTGGCTCCTATTGATAAAAGTTGTGGAATTAGACTACTTGTGACCTGGTTCAAGTCTGGGAATAGAGTTTTGGGATTGGAGAAGTGTTTAAAGGGATGATGCTTTAAAAAAAATAGGGCTAATTGAGGCTCTATCCAACGTACCAGTCAATTTTAAGAGATGATGTTCAAAAACAAGTGCATGTATAAATTTGGTATGTCAAATTTGGGCCCAATGGGTATTTGGAATGGTATTTGAGAAGTGGGTTTTAGGCCTCTATAGGGAGATATGGTCAAGAAACCGGTTTTGCAGACCTAGAAGGAGAAATGAGTGGTTGTGTGAGAAACCATTAAGTTAGGGTTTTGAAGATTGGAAAATTATTTGAAAAGGTTTGAATTTTGATTGTTTGTCAAACTCCTCCCTTTTCTGCATCAAGTGGTATCAGAGCATAGGTTTTGGTCTTTTGAAGGGGAAAAAATTAAAGTTTATAGAAGGAAAAGTGGTGATTTGAGAAGACAAGATGCCTCCTAAAGGAAGTGGAGCCCTTGGTAGGGAAATAAGATTGTTAAAGGAAACAAAAGAAGTACTTTTAGATAGATTTGCAATATGGGAGACAAAGCAAAGAAGAGGAAAGGCCATTGAAGAGGAAAGTGACCGAGAAGAATAGGAAGAGGGTGAGGATGAAAACCCTCCAAGTGGAAGAGTCCAAGGTGATGATTTGGACCCAGATGAGACAAGGATAGTGAAAATTCTCAAGGTTGTTAGAGGAGATGCTTCTGGTGAGAAAATAGATGTGCCAATGTACAATGGAAAGTTGGATGCTGAATAAGTCTATGATTGGATAGATGCGCTAGATAATTACTTTGAGTATAAAGAAGTTGTTGAAGAATAGAAGGTAAAGTTTCCAAATACTAAGTTGAAAGGTCCTACTTTGACATGGTGGAATTATGTTCAAGAGGAAAGATTGAAGAAGGGGAAAACAAAAATTAGTTCATGGGATAGGATGGTGTCAAAGATAAAAATCCAATTCTTGCCAAGTGATCATGCTATAAAAACTTTCAATAAGTTGCAAAGTTTAAAATAGAAGGCTAAAGATGTCATGACATATACTGAAGAATTTCACAAGTTGAGCATTAGGTCTGGTCATATTGAAGATGAGAATGAAAAGATTGCAAGGTATATGTGTGGGTTAATATTTTTAATTCAGGATGAGTTGAGTTTGGCTACGCTTAGATTAGTTGAAGAATGTTTTCAGTTGGCTGCAAGAGCATAAGAGAAACTAAAAAGAAGTCAAGAAAGACAAGGAAGAGGTACAAGGTAGTCCTATGAAGACTAAGAAGATGCAAGAAAAAACAAAGGCCAAGTGGCTGATCTAAGAGGTGGATTTAGAGGTTTCAGAGGAAGATTTGGTGGAGGTAGAGGTTCAAGTTCATTTTCATGGTGTTATCATTGTAATAAGTTTGGCCATGTAGCACGGAAGTGTCCAGATAAACAAGGATTTACTTCAACTGGTGGTGACAAAAGAGTTCAATTGGCACAAGAGGATGATCATGAGAGCGTTCATTCTCCTAATCAGCTTGTTGCTCCAAAAGTTGGGGAATCCTTGATGGTTAGAAGAACACTCCTCAAAGCATCGAACGAGAAAGAATCAACACAAAGGAGAAAACTATTCAAGACCACCTACAAGTGCAATGGAAAGGTTGTTGGATCTCTTTTTTTTTGGTTTGTCCTTGATGTCAAAAGTGGTTTGCTAATATGAATGTGATGATATGCTTGGTGGATGTTGACAGGATGCATTCTCAGCTTGTTTTGATACATGATATTAAATTTTATTTACATGGTCTTTACATATGGTTCATGGCATGCAATTACAAGTTTTAGATTTCCATGCTTCATTTTTTGATACATGTTGGTTACTGATATTGTTATCATTTTTTTTAACAAGGTGCTACAAGTTAGATTTATCCTTTTCATGATTTCAAATCATAGATCAAGTATATGGTTGTAGATGTTTGACATGGTATACATGATGACATTTTCTTATTGAACAAATAGCTTAGACACTATGCACAATGACTTGCACATACTAGTAGATACATTTGAGGTATCTTATGTTTGCACAAAACATACAAATTATGACATTGTTTCATTGTGGTCAATCACTTTGTAAAGTGATCTAGTATTGAGCATTATTATTATTGTTTGACATTTGATCACATTGCATCGGTATTTGATATGGTTATAAGGATCTTGGTTTATTGTTGACTTCCATTGGCATGCACATTTGGAAAGGTGTTTATACCATGTTTTACTTGGTCAGCATAATATTAAGGATCGATATTATTGATTAATGTTTTGATTCTAATGTTTACATCGAGCTATATGAGACTCAGCGCACATGTGACTTCACTTCACTTATTAGAGACTTGGCATTGGAGGTGAATGGTTGGTTATGATGTGGAATGATTTTGTTGGCATATGTGGCTAAAGACTTGTCATCGGTTTCAAAAGCATAATAATGGTTTATTAATTATTGTGTTTTGATTTGTTTCGGACTTCAAAACATCATTATGATTGTTAAAGTCTTCAGCAGACTTGAAAGAAAGAAATTTAGGGCAATATCATTTTGAAGGGTTTGGAACCCTAGCTGCCATGAGGATATTTTGTTCTCAGTTGTAAATCTATTCTTCTTTGGCCAACACTAGAGGATTTAACTGATTTCATTGCAAACATGGATAGCAGGTTAGGATTTAGCAAGATCTTGGTAGTTGATAAGGAAGTGACAATGGCTCCTTCAGTTGGGCCGTTGTGTTTGGCTTCAACTATCTTTGTCTAGTATTTGTTTGATTTCTTCATTACATAATCAGGTATTACTTTTGTTGTTTGAAGAAAGTAAGAAAAGGCAGTTAATGCTTCTTGAAGCTTGAATCATAACTGAAAAGTTTGTTTAAGAAGAGTTTACTAGGGTAATGAAGTGATTTCGTTATTGTTGAAATCTCTATTAAATCATGGATTTAGAGTTTGTTTAAAATTTTGAAAAAGAAAAGAATATATGTGGGTTGTAACTAAAATGTTTATTTTTAAAAGGTTTGTTTAAAATAATTGTTTTAGGGTTGTTCTTTTAAAAACCCTAACTCGAGATGGTTCTTACAGTTACAAAATCTATATGCAGAGATTATGTATCTATTTAAGAAGGGTTTTTGGTATTTCTCGGGTAACTATGAAGAGAAGAAAACAAGATTTCATGAGTACTCCTTAAGTGATTATTTTGATACAGAAAGTTGTTCTATATTGAAAATTTGTTTATTATTTGAGAAGATGTTGACACACAACATTCTTCAATGTGCTTAATGAGGATAATTATAGTCTTCTATTGGCAGTCTAGGACTACAAGTTGCACTTCTAGAGTATTGATAGAACACTATCATTATTATTCTGCATTGTAATGGAGTTGGTACTCCTATATTGTGTGGGGTTGGTGCTCCTGGAACTTATGGAGTTGGTGCTCCTGTATTTTGTGGGGTTGGTGCTCTTGTAACTTGTGGAGTTGGTGCTCCTGTATTTTGTGGGGTTGGTGCTCTTGTAACTTATGGAGTTGGTGCTCCTATATTTTGTGGGGTTGGTGCTCCTATAACTTGTGGAGTTGGTGCTCCTATATTTTTTGGAGTTGGTGCTCCTAAATGTGAAAGATTTGGTGCTCTAAGTGAATAAAGGAAAGATTTTTTGAGTGGTCTTTTATTTCCCAAGAGGGTTTTTCCACTTAGGATAAATTTTGGTGTTATGTCATGTTTCTATGTGTGAATGGTTTATTTGCTTGATTACAATATTGTCATCAGTTGCATAAAAAGTTGTTGATGTCAGTCATTCATTTCTACCATTTTTTAAATCAAAGAATCTTGCATAAAAGGTTTAGTTATAAGCTTTGATATATGTGTAAATTTTATCAAGCCAATCTCAGTTAATGAAATGTTTATCTGATTTGTAATGCATATAATATTTTTTGAGTTCAAGTGAAGTTTGTTCTTCAATAGTCATTTGATATTTTGGTTTAAAAGTTTAAAAGTTTGTGAATTTCTTGAATCATTGATTCACCCCCCCTCTCAGTGATTTCAGTCTTCTAACAAAGGTATGTAAGGTAGTAATAGACTCTGGAAGTACTGATAATATGGTGTCACTAGAAATGGTTGATAAATTGAAATTGGAAAAAATTCCTCATGAAACACCTTCTAGAGTGTCTTGGTTGAATGATGATTAATCTATTTTGGTGAATGAACAAGCTCTAGTTGAGTTTAACATTGGTGGATATAAGGATAGGATAATTTTTGATGTGTTGCCCATGGATTGTTGTTATTTATTACTTGGAAGACCATGGTAGTTTGATAGACATGCCATATATGATGGAAGATATAATACTTATCAGATTGAAAATGATGATATCACCATTACTTTAACTCCATTGGTAGAGGATGATAACGAATAGAGTAAGGCAGCCAAGGTGATAATGCTAGGTAAGAAAGAGTTTGTAAGGCTTGAGGAAGATAAAAATTAAGAGTTTGTAACCACTACAAAAGAAGATGTGAAGATAGTAAGTTTGAGGAATGATACCATATTAGAAGGAAGAAGATATGATGATTTAGCATAAAAATCAGTTCAAGAGATTTTTAAGGATGAATTGATTGTAGGAATGAAAAATAGGTTAGAAAAGCATGTTGAGATCATGGTGGGAAAGATACTTTGTCCATTGAATGTAAAGGAGGTTAGAGGGAAGTCATATTCTATCAGTATAGAGGTTTCTAAACCTAATAACACAGAGGTTCTTGGGGTAGGAAATTTGAGAAAAGAAATGAAGACAAAAGGTGAAGTGAATAAAGGTGAATGGCAAGTCCAAAGGGGTGAGTTCAAGTGTGTGTCAAGAGTTAAGACCAAGATAGATCAAAATACAGATGGAAAATGTATGCTTATAGGTTTGAAGGTAGGTTTCACATTGTTTCCAAATGAAAGGAAGGTCAGAGAACATACAACAAGTCAGTTTGTAAAGATGGAGCAGTGCCAAGGTAATAAACAGTTCAAGAGTGCAAAGCATGATTCAAGTCTTCAATACTTGGTTTAGTGGAAAGGCTTACCAGACAAGGAATATTTGGAGAACAAGTAGGTGGAATGATCAAGCATGATCAGGGTATGTGCAAGATCATCATGGAAAAAACAAGCCCTTAAGTGGCAAAAAAAATAGAAAAATCAGAGTTAGGCAACTTGACATAAAATTTTGAATAAGTTATCTATATTATTTCAAAAATATGTAAGAATAGAATCTGTAGAAAATTGAATGTAGTTTCTAAACTAGTAGGTTTGTTTAATATATATATATATATATATATATATATATATATATATATTTTTGGTGAAAATTTGAAATTTCAATGCAGAGTACTTAAATTTTAGGGAAAAATAAGAAGTAGGTGTATGTCCCACCACCCTAACCACAATAAAATGATAATATTCTTTTTATAAGATTTTAGATATAAGTAGAGGACTCATGTCCGATGTGGTGCATATTTTTGTAATTTTTTCCAAGTAAATAAAATAATTATGATTTTTTTATTACAACTTTTAAAAATATAAAACTTGTATGTCCGACCACCTTAACTTAGTCAAACTTCATGAAATTATTATTTTTTAATCTTATAGTATGTGAAGCATAGAATGTGACACATGTTTTGGATTCAAAAATGTGATATTGTTTGAAAGTTATAGATATTTTTCAATCACCTATCAATAGGACTTTAGTCATAATTTGAATAGAAAATGAATAATAATACTTATTAAATTCAAAAAATAAAGCATATTTATATTGGTGGAAAGTTGAGAATCTCCTTTAAAACCCTTTTCATTTCCATCAATTTTGGGTAAAAAGGCTCAACCACATACCTATCATATTGCCACTTTTTGGCCCATCATGATCTTGCACATACCCATCCAATAAATACGCTTCTCAAGGGACTTGAGATATTTTTGTCCGTATGGGTGTAAGCACCATGTTATTCCATTGATGTAAATAAGGTCTTATGTCATGGTTTTAGGTGGTTTGAGTCTTATTTTGTCCAATAATTTCATAATAGACCATTTGACAGCTTATTAGGGGTTCATTTTGGTTAATATTGTCAAATTTTGTAATTCCTTCAAAAGTTGTCATATTGCAATATTGTAAAGTGCAAAAATGTAAAATTGTGGTAGACCAATGGTTAGGAAGTTCAAAAGACAATTGAGTCAGTTTTATTCATTATTTTTTGGTGTGTCAAGTTTAAAAAGGCCTTGAAAGGCTCAAGGCAAGGTTGGAGACTTTGTATTGAAGTTAAAACAACAATAAAACTTTGTTTTCTCTATAATTTTCTATAAAAATTGTTGCTCACGGGTGTCGTATGCCCCCATATAGTTTTATTTTGATATAAGGTTCATTGGAATTGATAGAATAATGTGTTAAATTCATTTTGGGCTTTGTTTGATTGAATTTCACAAAGTTTGAAGAAACTTATTGGCATTTTATTGTCACCAAGTTTGGAAACCCCGCTATGGGTTTGAGAGTGAAAAAAAAATATAGCATTGACCCATTCCAATCGACAGAATAGGTTGAAAATTGGTGAATGGGTAATTTTAGGCATATTTCAATGTTGAAGTAGGGTTTAGGAGCAGAGAAGGTGGTTTGAAGGATTTGTGTGATGCCCTAGTTGTAGATTTATGAGTTTTGGCTTGAAAAGTGATGGCTAAGAGTGGGAGTTTGCATAAAATGCATTGGTATTGGGTGATGATTTGGAGGGAATGTGTAGGCTTAGGATGATGTCTTGGAAGTGTTAGTAAGGTGAAATAGGGCCTGGAGTATTGAGTTTCTATAAACCCCTGTACGAGCATGCCTAAATAGGCTTAAGTGAGGGTTTAGTGGTTTGGTGAACTTATGGTGGCTCCTATTGATAAAAGTTGTGGAATTAGACTACTTGCGACTTGGTTCAAGTCTAGGAATAGAGCTTTTGGAATAGAGCTTTTGGATTGGAGAAGTGTTTAGATGGATGATGCTTTGAAAATTAGGGCTAATTGAGGCCCTATCTAGCATACCAGTCAATTTTAAGAGATGGTGTTCCAAAACAAGTGCATGTATAAATTTGATATGTCGACTTTGGGCCTAATGGGTATTTGGAATGGTATTTGAGAAGTGGTTTTGAGGCCTTTATAGGGAGATATGGTCAAGAAATCAGTTATGCAAACCTAGAAGGATAAATGAGTGGTTGTGTGAGAAACCATTAAGTTAGGGTTTTGAAGATTTGAAAATTGTTTGAAAAGGTTTGAATTATGATTGTTTTTCAAAATATTCCCTACTCTGCTTCATATCTTTTGGCCAAAGTATGTATGTATGTATGATTGGTTTCTAAAAATACATACATTCATCATACTTACTTAATGTATGTATGTTACATATAAATTCCTTAAGGTTACGTGCATGACCTTCATACATACATAGATATGAACTGCCATATGTATTATTGTATGTATGTATAGTATACACACATACACACATACATACTATACACATATACATATATGTATGTGTGTATACTATACACATATACATATATGTATATGTGTATACTATACACACATACATACATACATATATGTATAAAATATCTAATTATGTATGTGTATATTAACTAACATATATGTATGCATGCATGTGTGTGTGTGTGTATATGATACATACATAATATTTTAATGTTTATTATATTATTAAGTTGTTAAATATTATATTAATAAATGTTATTAATACTATTAAAAAATTTAGTAAATTAAAAAACTAAAATGATTACTAAATTGACTACGAAAAATCCTATAAATGATTAGTCAATTAAAATGATTATTAAATTGACTGCAAAAAACCTATAAATGGATATGAAATATTCCCAAAAACTCCACAATTCAAGCAAAGATGATGGACAGGGAAGAGTGGATGATGGGGGTTGGGAATTCTTGAGTGAGGGGTTCATGGAAATGGTGGAAATAGTCAGAAAAAACATAGGTGCATGAAACCCTTAATAGAAATGACCGACTATGTGTATATATATATACACACAAACACACACACACACACACACACACACACACACACACACACACATATATGTATATATGTGTGTGTGTGTATTTTTTTAAATATACACATAGTTGGCCATAATTTACATGTAAGAAACTCTTAATAGTGAAGAGTATATTAACTTCCAATACTACCACTATACATATATAAATTACATAGGTATAAAAAAAAATAAAGGTCTATATTATGGCGGACTATGTGTATACACAGATATTATGGAAGATTGTGTGCATATATATCTTTGTATACACACAATTGGCCATATATATGCATAAATATATCTGTATACTTAGATATATACATAGCCACCATAATATAGGTGCATTATTACTGCCAAATTACATTCGCTTGTCATTCCTATGTGTATATGTGTGTATACATCTAGATATGTATGCATATATATCTGTGTATACACACATTTACACATAGTCAACCATATATGCATATATATATATATATATATATATATATATATATATATGTATACTCACATATTCATACAATCAGCCATAATATAGGTGATATTGCTGAAAAATTAAATTTTCTCATCGTTCCTGTGTGTATATATCTATACACACACACACACACAGAAGCAGCCATGATTAATCTACAACAAAGCTTCATTAGATGAACAAATCATTACTTGTGCATGTAAGCTATTTAAACAAAATAATATCGCAAGAAAAAACTAGAAAAATCTCGCAATGCATAGTTACTTCCTATGTGAGGTTGGAACACAATCTCACCTATGTAGCAAGAAGTTAAATAGTTTCCTTAAACTAAATGTGGTGTTGATAAACACAGAAAGCTTGAAAAATGCATGACCAACATTTGCCCATGGCCTCACCACCATTAGCATCCATTCTAACCAAAGCTGGTTCTCAATGCAACCACTCAAAATGAATAAAGTTTTCAAGAATGGATGTTTCGTGAAACCAAAGCAAGCCCAAGCAAATGGTGTGCATGTCAAGGTGGTAGGCATTAATACTGATGGTGGAGGAATGGGTGGCACTTAATGCACATTTACTAGGAGTGTAATGAGCCAGTATTGGCATGGCACCAAACAACCATCGATAATACACATGTCCATTATCGATACATGCCAAATTTTTAGACATTTTTGGTGGTTTTTAAAAAGTGCCCCCAAAACATCAAAAAACATGCTCAAATTTCCCCAAAAAAAGTCAAGGACTACCAGCTCGAAAATCAAGGGACATGGAAAAAAAAATTATGCCGAATTGAACATTGATGATGTGGACCCCTCGCTCAAAGTTACCCTACCCACCCTCAGACCCTCTTCCATATTCTATTTGATTCAAGGAACTCAAGGTTTTCTTCTGAGTAGTGGATTTTTTGTATACCACTAATCTTAAGTTGTACACTTTGACATGTAATCCATTGATTTTTATCCATCAAATGGGTAGAATATTTTGAAACGTCAAAGCTCGAATGAGCTTCAGTGTTGAAGAGGGAAACAAATTGAATATATTTCATGTTGCAACCCCTTACAAAGAAGTAGAATCCCAGGGACAACAGTTTAAAATATGGAGTTTCCCACCCAACGATTCAAAAATAGTGGGTATGAATTCCAAGATTCAAAGCTTCGTGTGTTTATTGAAAAACTTTTAATTTCCAATTATTGTAGTAGTTGGGATGGGAGGAATAGGAAAAACTTATCTTCTCCAGCATGTCTACAATAGTAGAAAAGAACTGTATGAGAAAGCTGCATGGGGGAAAAGTGGAGAAGCCAATGTATTAATGCCATGACTTGCAATGTTCGAGGATAGTGAGAGCTTGGGTGAATAGCAAAGATGGCAGCGGGGTGGAGGCAGTTTTCATGTGTCACACGACACTAGTGCCTGGAATCCCAATTACATATCATTCTAGGTGTTGAATGCCAAGCTTGTTGTCGCTTCTATCTTCCATTTCACTCTCCAAAGCGATGTTTTGTGGTTGATAGCCTTATAAGATGTAGGCGTCTACTCAAGTGTGCTTGCTATATATAAAAAAAAATTGTAGCTTAGGGAGTAGTAGAACATGCGTATCAAGTCTGTTGTGAGGAGCAGTAGCTCTCTGAGTAGCAAGACATGCTTGTTTGTTGTGAGGAGTAGTAGCTCTCTATCAATTAGCACTCTCGCATATGATGTTGGGAGGGAATGTGAGATTCACAACTCATGCTCAACTTTAAATGCTATTTCTTCAATCTCACTCATGTTGCCAACATCCTCTAACTTTTAACAGATTGCCTTATTCCATGGACAAGGACAACCATTCCTTCATTATCCACAATGTTCACAGAGAATTTATATCATAAATATACTATGATCACAAATTTTCTAATTGTATATTTGATAATTTATTCAATTAAAAATTTAAATTATATTTTCATCAATTATTTGGTGAATGTTTATATAGATGTTTGTAATGATTTTTATATATTTTGTATTTATATTAATAATTGTTAAATATATTTAAAGTATGATTTATGTAAATAAATAAATCTATTTAAAAATAGACAAATATAGTTTTAAAAGTTTTTTATTTATTTTAGAGTTATTTTGTAATTTTTTATTTATTTAAAATTAATTTATCTTTAGAATTAATTAAAATAATTTCATTCACAAAAAATATTTTATTTATTTTAAAATTATTTGATAATTAATTTTGTAGACACCTAAATAAACCTGATTGATATTATGCATCTGATTCTGATAAATTAACACCATTTCCTCCTAAATCACTTCAAATTAATCAATTAATTAAATAATCAAGATTATTTAGTTAAATTCAAAAAATTTAGCTATTAATCAAATAATTAAATTTATTAGATTAATTCGCCTTTCTTCTAACTAATTTTCATCATGTTTAATTAAATCAAATCATTTAATAAATCATCCCAAAGTCCTCTCGTTTGATTAAATAAATCAAATCAAATGTCACAATCCCCTAACCCATCTAAGTTAATTAATTTTGAATTAATTAACTCTAAATCACTTTATAATCATCATTAATAAATCCTCTAGCTTTTAACTCTTCAAGAGTTAAATCAACCCATGGTCAACTAACCAGGTTGCACATGAAATCAATTTCTTTTAATTATCTAATTCCTCTATTTATCCTCACAATGACATATTCCAAGGAATATTCCTCTCAACTACCTCTCCATTTAATTTCCCTTCAAAGATTTCAAAAATCTCTTACATCTTCAATAACTCCTCTTACATCTTTAATAACTCCTCTTACATCATTTCAAATCTTCAACCACATTCATTCATTTCTTCTTACAACCTTTCAAATTATCAACCATTCTCATTTATTCCTCTTACATTTTCCTTCACTCAACACATTCCCCAAAATGTGCTCCACTCTCACCCAATGGAATTGTGACAAGTGTCACATTCTTATTGTCTCCCATTTATCCCACATTCCCCAATTTCTCTCATTCTTCAACCCTTGAGTTCTATAAATAGAAGCATTCTCTTCACAAGAACCATCATACCCACGTCGATAAAGTGTATCACCTACAATGGTGTAATGAGATGTTCATTGGATAAATGATTTGTGTTGGTTTTAGGTAAGTCCAATGGGTAGGACATTGTCGTGAAGGTATGTGTAGATATCATGGTACCAAGGGGATGCGAGACCTACGATTTCACACACCATCTCATTCTCAGGGACATCGTATGTAGGGATTAAAATTTGTTCAACCAGGAATTCACACTCTATCCAATCCTTGGGCATGTCAATCAAGGAACCAATTGTAGCCATCACGTTAGCAAGTTTGTTCTGTATTCTGGGAATTTTTTCAAACTGAATAGACTGGAAAGACTTCTTAAAGTCATCGACCATGCATTTATATGGTAATAACTTCTCATCTTTTGTTAGAAACTCTTCATTGAGTTGTTTAATGACTAACTGTGAATCACCGAAGACCTTTAAGTGAGTGATATTCCATTTGATGGTGATTCTAAGGCTAGTGAGAAGATCTTAATATTCAGCTATATTGTTTGTGCATGGAAAGGCCATTCTGAATGACTTTGGGATATGATCTCCTTTGGGGGTGACAAACAAGATGCTTGCCCCCGATCCATTATGTGTGTATGAGCCATCAAAGTATAGTGTCCATGTGGTGGCTTCTACTACTGTAAAGACCTCTTCATCAGGAAATTTTGTGACCAAAGGATATGCATCAACCAAGGGAGCATCAGCTAACTGATCTGCTATTACATGTCCCTTAATAGCCTTGCGGTCCACATATTCTATGTCAAATTCACTCAACCACATGACCCATTTAGCCATGCAGCTAGTCAAAGTTGTTTTGGATAGCAAGTACTTAAGCGGGTTGAATTTTGATATTAACTTGATTGGATGGCTAAGCATATAATGTCTAAGATTTTGTGAACAAAAAACTATGGCTAGGCAGGCCTTCTCTATTGAAGAATAGTTGAGTTCATAGTCAACTAAGGTTTGATTGATATAGTAGATCACTCATTCTCTCAATGAATCATCATGTTGTGCTAGTAGTGCCCACTGCCATTGAAGTAGTTGAGATGTACAATAAAAGTGGCTTCCCTAGGATTGGAGGCATAAGGATAGGAGGATGAGCCAAGTATTCCCTAATCTTGTCAAAACCTTATTGGCACATAGGATCCCACTTGAAGGATGTATTCTTTTTCAGGAGGTGGGTAAATGGTTGACACTTGTCAGTTAACTGCGCGATGAACCTTCTGATGGACTATAGTTTACCTTGGAGACTTCTTAACTATTTTAGGTTCCAAGGTGGAGGAATATCCATAATTACTTTGACCTTGGCTAGATCCACTTCTATACCTCTCCTAGAGACAATGAAGCCCAACAACTTTCCTGATGTAACCCCAAACACACTTTTTTGGATTGAGGCGCAACTTGTAGTGCTCTAGCCGTTCAAAGATCTTCCTTAGGACTGCAGGGTTTTCTGCTCTGGTTCTTTATTTTCCTAACAGATCATCAACACAGTCTTCCATGATGATGTGGATAAGATCATGAAAAATTACAGTCACAGCTCACTGGTATGTTTCCCCCGTGTTCTTAAGATCAAAAGGAATGACATTATAGCAGAATGTGCCCCATGGTGTAGTGAATTTTGTCTTATGTTGGTCCTCAGGAGAAATTCAAATTTGATTGTATCTAGAGAACCCGTCCATGAGGGAAAGCATCTCATGTCCTACAGTTAAGTCTACCAACATATCTATGTTTGACAAAGGAAATTCATCTTTAGGGAAAGCTTTGTTGAGGTCATGAAAGTTTGTGCATATTCTAATATCCCCATTGGGCTTGGCTACGGGAATGATATTGGATATCCACTAGGAGTAATCAATGGGTCTTATAAATTTGGCTTCCAACAACTTTTCCAATTCTTTCTTGACCAATAGGGCAACTTGCGGGTGCATTTTGCAAAGCTTCTGCTTAACCGATTTTGCATCAAGGTGCACATCTAGATGGTGTACTACCAACGCTTGATCAAGTCTTGGAATATCTGAATACATTCATACAAAGTTGATCTTGCTTTCTTTAAGAAGCTTGGAGATAGTAGAATATTCTTCTTCTGATAATGCCTTGGCTACATAGGTGATTTTGGGATTTTCGTCAGTTCCCAAATTGATTTCTTGTGTTTCCTCTATAAAGATGGATGATCGTTCAGACAACTATGTTCCCACAAGGGGAAGATGAATTTCCCCATCTTTCGGCACCTCACTGAGGTTTTCACTGTCAGATACATCCTTTATTTTGAATTTTTCTAAGTCAAGAAATGCCTCATGGAGGTTTTCACTAGGTGACCCTTTTTTATTTTTCTTTTTCTTATTTTTGCGACTAGGGCATTCATCTTCCTCCAATCCCATTAGGTGTATATAACTATCCACTAAGGGAAGTGAGTTGACAGGTACATTTTCACATAGGTCCCAATCTATGAGTTCGGGATGGCGAAGGGAAAGGTTGATGGTGCAAACGGATAGGCATTCGAACATGGAGGAAAAGTCTATGTGATGTACATCATTGTATGCATGTATGATACACTCTTCCTCTGGTATCTCTTCCAAAAGACCATTTCCCATACTAACATTTTTAGAAGTACTAGCCGATGTTGCAGGACCCTTTTTCTTTTTATCATAGCCTAAGCCTAAATTCTTTGAATGTATGGAAGTGTCAATCAACTTCTTTCTACCTAGCTCTTCTTGACCAAGACCTCCCCCCTAATAATTTTATTTTTCAATGTACTTAGAGGGCCAAGGATACATCTCTTGAAAGTATTCCTTTAAAGGGGGAGTGAGTTCAGGTTCTTCATGATATCTCCACTGACTTATATCATTTTTAGGTGTATATGATGGTAGCATGAGAGATACATAAGTGATGGTTCCCACATTTTTGGAGCTCAAGGTGACTGCCTTTTGTTCTTCCTTTGGTATAGACTTGGAAGGTTGACCATATGTGTGTGGAGAGGGTGGCATGGTTGCCACATTCAAAGCATTACGCATCTCATACTCACCACATCCCTTGTCAATGATCTGGACCTTGGTGATAGTGGAATCGGATGTAGAAGATAGAGCAAATGAGGTGGTGGGTGATGGATTATATGATGGATTGGATGAGGATGCTGGCGATGGCCCCATTTCAACTCCTAGACAATAATGGGAATGAGGGAAAGAAGGTTCAAGTTAGCAGAAGTATTCAAATGGCTAGGGATCAGCTTGTATGGTAACCTCCATTCCTTCAAATGGGAACTTCAAGCATTGATGATAGGTAGATCGGACGGCTTGCATGGAGTGGATCCATGGTCGACCAAGAAGGATGTTGTAGGGGAGGTCCAGATCAAGTACATGACAAGTGGTGTATTGTATAACTGGGCCAACTTGAATTGGAAGAGTAATAATCCCTTCAGAATCCCTTTTTGCATTATCATAAGCCTTTATAGTGATGATTTGATTGCTTAAATCAGCATGGGTATATCATACCTATTTTATGAATTTTAATGTACAAAGATTGAGAGCAGAGCCATTATCTATCAAGACCCTCTTTACTTTATGTCGAGTGACAAGGACCTCTATATGGAGGGGTTGATTATGATTGGAATTGATGGAAGGCATGTCATTTTGGCTGAAACCTAGTTGGTAGGTTGATAAAAGGTGTCCCATGAGAGATTGGAACTGTGTAGGGTCGATGTAGTTGGGGACATGAGTATCCTGTAAAGCTTTCATCAAGATTTCTTGATATACAGGAGAGGACTTTAGCAAATCAAGGATAGATATTTGTGCTACGGTCTTTCCTAAATGGTCAAGGATGTTATACTAAGAGTTCACAGGAGATGATGGGGAGGCTCCAAGGATAGTAATGCGAGTGCGGCAAGTGGTAATGGCACATTGAGGCTCCTTTCCTTTGACATGTATCATAAACACAAGGGGTTCCACTTGCCCAATATGCGTGATGAGAGTCTCATAGTTAAATGAGACATTCTTGTAGGTGATATTATTAGTGTTGTTATCCTGGTTGTTATTGTTGCTAGGTCCAGGATTTGCGCTGGATGTGCTAGGACATTGGTTATGTTTGGGGAAAGTGTTTTGATATATTTGAAACTGAGCATTGGGAAATGAGGCTGGTTGGCATCCACATGGATATCTCCTCGATCTATGAGATCTTGGACATACATTTTCAGACCTTGACACTTGTTTTTCGAATGACCTTTGATCTTGTGAAAGTCACAATATTCATTCTTCTTGTACCATACGGGTTTAGGTTTAGACTCGTCAAAAGGCTTGGTTACTGGATATGTGATGGGGTATTTGACCTGCAACAACCTATTGAAGAATGTGCTCAAGGGTTCTCCTAATTAAGTGTATTGACATTTACCATTCCCTTGACTGTTTTGATTTGATTCTCGAGGGGGTTGAGGTGCCCCCTGTGGCACAGATATGGCGTTGGGCATGGATGGTTGTTGTCTTTGGGAGGAATTGGCCACGTGAACATGTTTAGTATTAGTGATGCCATCGTTGACTGCATTCTTGTTCTTATTCCAGTAATGAGATTTGTCACCGGATGACTTGTCCTTATCTAAGTTATACAGTTTAATTTTCCCTTTAGCAACAAGTGCTCTCTCAATGATGGGGCCCTTTTTGATAAATTCAAAAGGTAGTGGCACAATGAAGATTGAGAGAATGTGCCATTTTAGGATGATCATTAGCCACAAAGTGGGTGACCATTTCTTTCTCACTGGGAGGGGATTTCATACGGCTAGCTACAACTCGCCACCTTTGCAGGTATTTAGCGAATGTTTCTCCACCACATTGATTCTCCTTCAAGAGGTCTAGAGTGTCAATGTCTTTTTCCAAATTAAAGGAGAACTATTTGACAAACTGTTCAGAAAGATTAGCGAAGGAAGAAACTGTCCCCTTCTTGAGACCCATGAACCAATCTAAGGTCGTCCCTCCTAAGCTCCTAGGGAACATGTGCAGGAGTTAATTGTCATTATGTTGGACATCCTGACATTGTGCATAGAATTCTTGTAAATGGGCCTTTGGATCTTTAGTTCCTGTATAATTGTCAAACTTGGGTATCTCAAAATGCTTTGGAAAGGGGACAAGTGAAATCGAAGCATGAAACAGATATGGGAAAATCTCCTCAAACTTGAAAGATTTTTTGGATGTACCTACTTGTATATCTTTCAATGCAACTTTGAGCTCCTCCAACTCTTTATTAGCAGGTGGAGTTGGATTAGATGGGATAGAAGCATTGGGATTGTATGAGGGTGTAGGTTGATACTGATTAGCATAAGGCGAATATGATGACGAGTTTTAGTACTAAGAGGTGGAGGGCACCTATTGTTGAGATGGTTGTTGTTGATAAAATGAAGTGGATGGGGTATTGTGCAGAACTTGGTAATATGATGACGTGGGTGCCCCTTGTTGATAAGGCAGTTTTTGCTGATAATCAGAGGTAGATTGAGGACCCTATTGATGAGGTGGTTGTTGTTGCATGTAGGACGTGGATGAGGCACCTTGTTGGTGTGAGGTTTGTTGTTGAGCATAATAGGGATTGGATTGGTAGTTATAGGAAACATGTGGTTGTTGTGTAACATACAGTGGTAGTTGTGGATTGATAGTTTGATGGTAGGGATTAGTGTATGATTGTGTAGGATTGGTGTGAGGTGGAATTTGAGTCTATCATGGATTCTAAGAAGCCACGTGGATATTCAGATTAACACAAGCAATGTAGGTGTTGGACGAATGGTAGAGGTATTACGCGAGAGGATTATGATGTGCTTGTGTGGGAACATGCTTATGTGGTTGTTGATAAGGAGGATGAGATGGGATATGTTGTTGTTGTGGAACTGTTGTCACAGAACCATGGGGTGGTTGTTGAGGTTGTGATGCAGTTTGTGTTGCTTGGTGAGGAGGTTGTATATGAGCGACAGTATGTTGTTGTGGGTTCAGAACATTTTTTTGTGGTATACTATGTTGTGGAGTTGAAACATTTTGTTGCGGGGGTTGTTGATGATGTTGTTGTGTGGGGATGAAAATGACAACAGTATGTTGTGGTGGTGTTTGTGAGGGGATAGTTGTATGTTGTGGCGGTGCCTACGAAGTAATGGATTGATGAGGATTAATGGGAGGTTGTTGGAATGATAGAGTATTACCCTGAGGAGGTGGTAGGAGATTTCATGTGGGTACCGGTCCCTGAGGTGGCATTAATGTGAGGAAGGGGTTGGCCCCAGTGTTGATGGGTGGTTTATTAGGATACTGAGGTGGAAGCGGTGGAGCAGTCAGGATGTTTTGTGGCATACTATAGGCATAAGGATCATAAGGATCCAATGGTGCCATAGAGGTTGTAGATGAAAGGGGATGATAATTATCAACTTGATGTATCACAACATTTCCAAACTCAAGATGATGCCAGTTATCTATGGGTGCACCCTCAGGAACATAGGAATTTATGGGAACATTTTGTGGGTTTTGATGCATTGGGGGGTGTTGGTGTATTGTGACATGTAAAATCCAAATGGCAGTTTTACTCCCTTCATGAGTAGGGTAGCGAGGATCTTGTCTCCACGCTCATCGAGGAGACAATTTTCCATCTGAACATTGGTGGGATTGCTTAGGTACTCATCAACGGTGACTTCAAGTTGATTGATCATTTTTTCATCACCAGGTAGTGAAGTATTTTGACTGTCGGTGTTAGATTGTTATGAAGCACCATTATGGGGATCTTGAGGGATGTTCACAATGTTGTTAGGGTCTTGAGAGATGTTTTTCCCATTGTTAGGATCTTGAGAGATGTTTTCCCCGTTGTTAGGATCTTGAGGAATGTGTGGCTGGGAACCTTGACCTTGTTGTGCCATTTGCTTCTTGATTTGTGATCTAGTCTGGACAGGCATGCAAAACTACTGGATGGACTAAGATGATGGTTAGAAGATTGATTTGGATTGGATAAGAGATTGATTGATTGGATGATGAGATCGAATAATTGGATGAGGATTGATTGGATTGATTGGATGATTAGATTGATTAGATGAAAGGATTAATTGGATGATTGGATGATATTTTAAGGATTGATCGATAAATGATTGATAGGATTGATGATTGGATTATTGGATAGGATTGATGATTGGATGACTAGATTGGATTAATGATTGGATGATAGGATAAGATTGGTGATTGGATGATGTAAGGGATCCTAAACCCAATTTGGAAATCACCCTAGGTGACTTAAGGCATTGGTTGATCAAATTGAAGGACAGATTAAGACACCAAATCCACCTCAAGATGGAAATGGATTGATTGGGCCAAGGATGATGACTTACGGCACCGAATTCACCTCAAGATGGAAGTGAATTGATTGGGCCAAAGACAACGACTGATGTGTGGGATAACGATTAGATTCAGAAACCTAGGTCAATTTTGGATAATAACCTTTAAAACAAGGCTTAGGGGATTTGGATTGAAAGAATGATGGTGAATAATGCAACCATAGAGGTGCTCTAAAGGTGCCTATATGATGCGGGTGATGACTAAATGACCTTTGAAAAGTACAAATAGACTAAAGGATAAATTACGAGTGAATGAAAGATGATGAAGGTGCTTAGATCACAGCAAACGACAGGGTTTTAGGTCCCCAATTGGTTTTTGGATTTGTTTAAATCAAAGATGAGGTCAAACAAACTATTGAAATGGGAAAACAAACCTAACAAATGGTGAAACGAACTCACTAAAGGATGGAACAAATTCCCCGAATGGTGAAATGAGATCTCTAAACAATGAAATGGGATCCCCTAATGACAAAACGGGCACTCAGAATGGGAAATAGATGTTTGGAATGAGTGAACGAATGTTCAGAATGGGTGAATGGATGTTTGAAATGGGAAAAAAAGTGCTCAAAGTGACTGAATAAGAGGTGAAATTGACTGTTTGGAGGGAAGGTACGCCCCTCTAGACGGAAGGTACACCCCTCTAAATGGTAGGTACACCCCTTTAGAGGGAAGGTACGCCCCTTTGGAGGGTAGGTACGCCCCTTTAGAGGGCATGTACGCCCCTCTATAGGAAACTTGGACATGACTTAAGTGAAACTGGTTATGGCAAGGACCCAAAACATAACAAATAGTAAGTAATAAGGCTGACTTGACAAGAATTCATTGGTTTTACACAAGAAGACACTTCAGACAACACAATCCTATGATAATTGTTAAAGGTATGATCGACACAGTCCTTAATCTAGAATGCACAAGGCGTCGAGGGAGTCCTTGATATACTCTTGGTATGTGAGACACAATTGTGAACACTAGCCCATCACAAGCATGATTCAAGAACCCCAGTGAGATACTGAAAGGATCGGACCAACTCTTCACGTCTATCTAGGTATCACCCTAGCTTCGACGCTCTGCCAGACACGTGACTGGATTGGGGTACAACTTTGGCTGTCTCCCCTTTCTATACCCCACTGATACACATGGTTGGGATAATCCCTTGGGGTGATGAAATACCCAAGTAGTTCCCGCTAAGAAGAGAATGCTAACTATTTTCGGCTACTCCCCAAGCTCACATGAAGTGCAAGGAGAAATCTTGAACGGTATAACACCCCCTTGGGTAACACAAAGGACTTAGGTAAGCTACGATTTCTCTTCACTCGGGATTACCAAATGGAACAAGGGGATTGGATACATCAATAGCTTACCTATAAACACAACACACAATAAGTTGACTCCCTCTCTAATTCAACTATGTGCTTAAATATCAAAGAAAAAGACAACAGCTAATCAATAAAATGAAATCATCCGCCCTATAGGAAATGTGTTAGGAGTTTTATATTTTGATCTTCAACAAGCGTTAAGAGCTGTAAAAATGTTAGAAAAACTCACACAAATACCAGCAAGACAATTTTGTGTCAGTACCAATCGAAAGCAATCAAAAACAGAAACTGAAAATAAAGTTTTTATCCCCTATTTTTACCTTTAAATAGTCTCTGTCCAAGGGCAGGTATGCCCCTCTGTAGAAAATAGTGAGTGAAAACAACTAAAAATTGAAAACATAATGTTGTTCAAGGGTAGGTACACCCCTCTATAGAAAATAGTTAGTGAAAACAGTTAAAAAATAAAAATAGAATGTTGTTCAAGGGTAGGTACGTCCCTTTGGGAGGGTAGGTACGCCCCTGTGCAGAAAAGAATTAGTGAAAATAGTTAAAAACTAAAAACAGCGTTGTTCA
>VDFB02184246.1:0-14560 GCA_007258455.2 Sequoia sempervirens
TTGGTTCACAGAAATGATGAGAAAGAAAAATGGATACCTTAAGATATCACACTTTTTCCACTCAATAATCCACTAATGTCCTAGGAGTCCCAATTGGATTGACTAACAACCTCACAAGGTGAGTCAATTCACAATTAGGAAGGTCCTAGGAGGGGGTTCTTTGAGTTCTAAGGGGTTCACCACCAAGCAAATGCTTGAAAAAGAAAATGTTTGAAAACATGGTGTGATATGAAAAATGATCAATAACTAGAAATGTAAGCTAAATGAGAGATGCAAATGATGAAATTATGCAATAGGAGATATGATATGTGTAACTAGGAAGTCTAGAGATGTTGTGAGGATTTTGGAAATGTAAAAGAAGTTGCTAGAAAATGTTGAGGAATAAGACACCCAAGATGGTGTATTAGTCTCATTGTTGTTTCTTGGCGCAAATACATAGTCTTCGAATGTCAGAACAGGATCTTGAAAAATCTCTAAAAAATACCCTATGGAGGACTAAGATTCCCAAGGTGGCATATTAGTCTCATTCTAAATTTTTGATGATTTTGAATGTGATCTTGAGGGATGATGTTTACACTTGCTTCTCTCTAGATCTAAGGTCCTAAAACTTCTAGATCTAACTTGTATGTGAGTTTTTGTGAAGATGACTACTTTTCTAACGTAACTTTGCAACTTTGCACTCCAAGTGATCTTCAAGTCTTCAACCTAGATTTGTAATCACAAATATGTAAGATGGAAAAACTTGTTGTTTGTTAGTTAATGGGGGCTTTCCTTGGTCAAACACCTTGTTGGTAATTAAACCTTGAAATAGAATAGAATAATGAAGGAAATGATGAATGAACAACATGGAATGCTACAACTCACCAAACCCTTATGAGATCTACAAAATTTTGTGCAATGGTTGCAATGGATATGGATCTTGAATGCTTGAAAGATAGGACTTGAATTGCTTGCTTGAATCAAAACCCTACATCACAAATTTTATTACAACAACACACATGATGCAAGAAAACTCTTTGATATGATGCTTGAATCTTGAAATGACTCTAAATGCTTGATGAATCTGCTCTTGAATGTTCTTATGGACTCAATTATGCTATGATAAAATATCTCAAAAAAGAATTGGATTGAAATGAATGAAGGAACCTTGTAGTTATACTTATGCTTAATATCCTAAAATTATATATCACACCAAGATAACATATGAATTCATTAAATAAAGGAGGCTAAATCTTGCCAGAATTTAAAATTAAGTGTTGAAAATAAGCCAAGGAGGACAAAAATTCCCTAGGTGGTGTCTTAATCCCAAGGCTCAAATTTTGAGGCACACACTCCAAAAAGGAACCTTTTTAGGTGTATTCAAAATCAGGGTCCCAAGACCCATGGAGGACAAAGATGCCCCAAGTGGCATTTTAGTCTCAGTCCACAATCAGGGACACACAAACAAAATCATTAAATGATCATTTATCTATTGATGTTTGTCAGGATTTTCCATAAAAATATATAATTTATTAGGCTTGTGGATGCAAAATAGGACCAATTAAGACATATATAGGGATGAATAAAGCAAGGCAGGTCGAAGCAAGTGTGAAAATGCAAGGGTATGCATTTTACTATGCTACACATACATACATACATACATAAACAATAACATATATATATATAATGAAAATACCAACTGATGTGTACACTTATATTGAATATAAAGGAGTCTAACGAATGATTCAACATGCTTATATCGATTTGTTGAATGACAAAGATAGAAATGAAATAAATAAAAATATAAATGATATATAAAATGTATGTATGTATGTATATGTATGTATGTATATATATATGTATGTATATATATTATATATATAGGCACACTCATATATACACGTATATACATGTATAATGGAAATGCAAGTTGATGTGTACACTTATTTTGAATATAAAGGAGTCTAACAAATGATTCAATATTCTTTTATCGATATGCAAAATGAACACACACACACACACACAAACACACACACACACACACATATATATGTATGTATATAAACAGACACACACACACCTAGACACAATCATATATACATGTATATACATATATAATGAAAGTGCAAGATGATGGGTACACTTATTTTGAATATAAAGGAGTCTAACAGATGATTCAACATGCTTATATTTATTTGAAGAATGAATGTAAGAGACATAGAATATAAAGGAGACTTCTATGAAATAAATAATAAATATAAACCCAGAGAAATAACCAAAAATAGTAAATGAACACGCCATTTATTGAATTTGTAATGGGGTCTGTAAGGAATAACCCATTACCAAAAAAGGCCCTAATTTACTTATAACATATAAAAAAACACTACATAAATATAACTATTAAATGCATAGTTCATGAAAAATAACTATAAGTAGAATGTAGAATGTACCAACCTAAAAAATTGGGGATATTGGAGGAATATGCAAAGGATTTATGTCGATGCTCTATAGTTTGCAGAGAATAATTCTTCACTCTAGCAATTGTGAGTGTCGTTGGCTGCTTTCCCCCTCTTATTTAGGAATTTGAATATGATAATTTAATGCATTCAATTTGGTTGTTGTGTTTCAAATTTGAATTTGTTCGATCATTTGAATTTGGAGCTTCTAGTTACATAGGTTTTTAAAGGTGAATTGACTAAATTTTGCATTGTATTTGGATTTAATGTTTATTTGGGGAGTCTTACACCAGTATTTAATTGTGCAGGTACCTATAGGGAATAGAGTTAATACGTGTAGCTAACAGGGAGAGTGTGGAAGAACGTGCATTTGAAATCCCATAGATTTGATAGGAGTTTGTAATTATGTCATGTAAAGCACCACTAAGTGTGCATGAGTATTTAGTTAATATAATATGTATTGAGGGCGGCACCTTTTGCAAGTGGGGGTATTTGGAACAATAAAAGTTTTAAATAAATTGTAAATGAACTTTTTTGTGTGCAACTAGACTTGTATTATAAATACAAATGCATGCGTAATTGACTACCTATACTCGTTAGTTACACATTGTGTTATGAACAACCATTGGTGGCTTTTTGTAATTTTTTATTTGATAAAATAGTTTTATTTAGTGGGTCAAAGTTTTTTTTTTCGGGGGTTAAGTGAGCATGGAGTGAGTGGTAATTGGATGGCAGATGATAACTAGGACATCTCCCCTACCTAAGGAAGATAACCATAGTTGATTTTAGACCAGAGCTTAGTGATTTGACAAATGTAGCAGCACAAATTTCAAGGCTTACAAGGTTCATATTCATACCAAAGAGCTTAGAGTGCATGTACACTATAACAATAGTTTTAACAGGAAATGGGATCTCAAACTTCATTTGTCTTTAATGCCACTGTAACGGTAGGGTGAGGAGGCTACTAACGACCCGTGAGTTGTGTTTGTCCTCATTAAGAAAACAAGAATAGATGGAAGCTTCATGATTCAAACCGGACCTATGGAACCATGTGTTACATTTTACTTCTTAATTGAAGATTTAAATTTAACAAGTATGATCATATTCATTGGCATTCTTAAATAAAATAGTCAAATTTAACAATTCTAGACATTTTATAGAGTAGTAAAATAACCTATACTTTTATTTTTTGGTATGGTGAAGAGTTTTCATATAATTTTTTTTAAAGATTTAACAAATGTGATTAGATTTATTTGGATTCTTAAATCAAATAATCAAATTTAATCATTATAAAGTATTTTTCTATAGAGTAGTCAAATGTATGTTAGTTATAACAACTATTTTCCCTTAGAAAATAAAATATCTTTTGGTATGGGAAAATAATAGAATAATTTAATATAATATTTCAAATTAAATTTGTAAGTGAAGAAGAAAATGAAGTTGTGTTGTTTTATCTTGATTTTTTTATTTCAAAATTGATCTTTAAAATTTGATAATCATATAATGATCATAATTTTGTAAAAAAAATTATTAATTAGTTGTTTTAAAAAAATCAAACAAAATTAAACAATAGTTATTAAAAAGTAGCAAAACAGTTACATAGATATTGTGGTAAGAATATAATATATATTTTTATTTTCATCTAATAATGTGGATGTCTCACATGTAGCTCATATCAACTTTCTTTCATTCATTCATGAATTTGGTTAGATGGAGCTTTATTTATCATCTCTAGATTTCTAAAAGAGAATGTTGGAATCACCACTTTTTGGTTTGCATCATCCACAACACTAATTATATTTCCTTAAGCTCTCCTTTGTATTGGAAATATTGTTGTTCTTTGGAGCTTCATTTATTATCTCTAGATTTGCAAAGGAGGATGTTGGAATTGCCATTTTGTGGTTTGCATCATCCACAACACGTATGTCTAATTTATGACATTCATTCGAGCTCTGCTTTGTATTGGAAAGATTGTTGTTGTTTGTTGGCATTTCTAATGCACAAACTTGGGATGAAACCTCCTCATGGTACAAATACTCTACAAAACATTTGATGCATTTCCACATGCTAATCTCTTTCCTTGAAGAGGTTGAAGCTTTGGTGAAATTATACAAGGCTTGAGAAATGAATATGATCAAAGCTAAAGATGATACCATTCCTGTGATAAGATAGAGTTCTTGGAAGCTTCTCACATCTAGCCTTGTCGAATATTTTGTATTGTCAAAACATGTATTGATAGTCTTTGAAATACTTGTCATCAATCTCTTGAATCTCACCACTATCTTGAAGTTTTAAAATACCTGTAGAAAAGTCTTGCAGTAGAGGAGAAGCTTTACGAAAAACCTACATTGTAAACATCACAAATAAATAGCCTTTCAAACACTAAATCCATGAACATAATCATCAATGTAGATTAACTATTCTTAAAAATCATATAATTCAACAGCCAAAAACCAATTTTAATTAATAAAAATAGAACAAAAATTTATTACTTTTTATTATAAATTAAATATAAAATTATTATCAACTATTTAACTATTAAATCCCATAATATTTATATAAAAAAATGTGAATCCCAACAAAACTTACGAAACCAAAACCTTCACTTTGGTACGAGCGCCCAACAATTGAATACCCGCATCGGCCACAAAGGAAGGCACGAACATATGGGATCTCGTCTAAAATGGCACCCACGCCACCATTCTTTGCCCCTTTCGATAGCGCCGCCTCGTACGCCCGTGGAGATGAAGTTTGGTCCAGTTCTTTTTTGGCTATTCCCAAATTGTCCCTTAGATAACCATCAACATATGAACTGTGATAGCCCACTTTATAGTCACCAAAGCCATTTATGAGTGGAGCAATTCGTTGGGTAGTCAGTCTCGAACTCAGATTAGCTGTATAGCTGGACGTTAAAACTAACGCTACAAACAGCCACACTACAATAACTAGTCGAGTCAAATTGTTATGGATTCTCTCTTCTGCAAAATGGGGGACAGACGTACATGCAACTTTAATCAAGTCTTTTATAAAATTTACATCATATAAGTGGGTCAAGAAAAAGATATTGAACAAGCTAAACGTGGTGGGCAATGAGTGGAAAGCAAATGCTTACGGTGAGCGTAAAACATAGCAGAAAACGCAAACCTGGAAGAATGATGTGGAATTAAGGTTATTCGAAATTAAACAACACATATAGAGAAATCAAAGAAAGAAGTAAGAAAACAAGGATAAATACGATACCAAAGCAGAGTGACCACTTGGGGACTTCCTCTAAAGTTGGGATTCCTTTTATGCTCTAGGAGCCACACCACAAGTCCTGTATATAAAATGAACGGCGCCGTTGTAGCCCATAGTCCTGGCGTAAATGGCAGTAAGAATTGCCATGAATTGTGGGCTTGCTCCCTTATGGCCGTGGGAGCCACCAGCACTAAACCTGTCTCTGTGAATGGTTGTGTGAAATCCACTATTTCGGAACAATTTCCTTGAATTGTAATATCACCTACAACTGCGTCGTATTTCTGCCCAATCGAAAGAACCTTTTAAAATCGGCAACTCTCTAATACTCTTCCAAGATATTTTGAAAAATAAAAATACAGACCTTGAGATGCAGTTGGCGGACGAGTTCATCATATTCATAAGAATCACTTCTCACATAGAGAGGAATGAAATCATACAGCAGTTGATAGTCAAGCCTTTTCACTACAACATCAAATACATCAATGATGAACCCACCGACTGTAGTTTCATTACTATATGGGTTAAACAAGACACTGAATAATTGCTCCCATTCAGTCACAGGTACTGCGATCTTCAGCCTTGTCGCTATTGCCCAATCACGAGGAACCGTGGAAGACCCACCAGGCCAAAACATGGATCGGAGACCCTCGTTAGTAAAAGATGGAGTTTTGAACAAGTTAGAGGAATTGCAGGGAGAATACCCGACCACTTGATAGCTTTTACCCACCACATTCACTATTTCATAAGTATAACCGTACATTTCCCCATCGTGGAACTTTACAGGACCGCTTAAACCAGCAAAATTTGTTAAGAAAATCTCCTTCAAAAGCTTTCTACCTTGCCGGAATACCTTGATTTTGGTATTTGCTATTGCTGCAAGAGGGATTGAGGGCGTCAAAAAACTTGCGTTTTTTGCCATCTTTTTAATTGCACGAGCTATCATGAGCACCACATCATAGGCCAATAAACCATAAGTGTTGAGCTCGGTGCTTTTCATCCTGGGATTGTCAAGACGGAATTGTCGTTCCCACCTTTCAGAGAAATCATTCAGCTCCATACAATTTGGGATATGTGTTTTAACTCCAATGAGACCTTGCATGGATGACATTGTAGAAGCATTTAGCACGTAATCCCAAAGACTGGTAAACTCTTGGGTTGTTATCCACACGTAACCAACCTCCATCATTCCCATTTCCTGCGCCTCCATGAATATATTCATGCCAAGATCACAAGTGGTGTGAACAACAAAAACACTTGATTCTATTGATTTGAGTTTATCAAGCTCTTCCCTTATTGTTTGTTTCTGTGCAGTTGATGGAATCATCGATGTGTATACAATTTCCGTTTCGAGCTCTCGAAGGGCGTCACGCAACGAAGACATGGCTCTGCAACCAAAATCATGGTCTGAGTGAAGAAATGCAATGCTTCTCCAGCCGTAATGCTTAACCAGGGTGGCAATGGCTTTCATGTGAATGCTATCACTGTGTGCCATGCGAACAAAATATGGGAATCTCTGTTTAGAGAGCGCGGGACTTGAGACAGATAATGAGAGAATTGGTACATTGGCTGCCTCTCCAAGATTTGATATAAACGGCCCAGCCTCAGATGTCTGTGTTTCTATTAACGCCACTACGTCCTTGGCCAAAAGATCAAGAGCTGCATTCACCCAATAAATCTAAATCTCAGTGGGAACTAAATATTTATGAATGAAATTGAAAAAGGAAAGATTACGATCTTTCGCCATAGCTTTGATCTTTAAAATTTAAAAATTAAAGATTTAGATCTTCCGCCATAACTTTGATCTCTAGAACTTGTCAAAGGGCAATTTGGTTCTTCTGACCAGTGAACAATAGTTAGGGGAGATGATCTAGTAGTTGTGTACCTTAACTTCTTCCCTTCTCAAAAGTCTATATGGAAATTTCAAATCACTCTCAATTTTTTACAGCAGTTTGTTGGAATAAAGCAGATAATTTCTCCCATACGAAGAGAAAAAGCTGCAATTTTTTTATAACTAAATAAATTAGAAATTAGTTTAGTTTTTTTACTGTTTTGCTTTATTTTTAAAGCTATTTTAAAATTGTTATTTTAGTATTACTTCTCATCAAAGTCATTGAACTCCTCTATAAAAGAGGAAGAGGCATTATGTAATTGATTTGATTAAGCAATAGAACAAAGTACAGTAGCATTGCTTGAGGAAATAATTGTGTTTTGTGTTTCAATATTTTATGTGTTCAATCTGTTACGTGTATTAGTTTTATTTCCATCCATTCTTACAAAGTGGTATCAGAGCAGAAGTTCGAGGAAGAGTTAAAGTTTGATAATTATAGATCAGAAAGATCATGGGTGTGCAGTCAAAAGACTAAGCAGCTGCCAACCTTGGTGAAGTCGTAGTATATTATTTTTGGTGGAGATTCTACCCTAAACCGCTGCCAAAAAGAATTTGTTGCAGTTCAGAAAATCTGCCACCGTCTCAAAAATTGTAGATTACCTGAATACAACTTGCAAAAAAAATCAGAAGTTGTAATTTGTGAAGTGCTAAGGAGACTAAGGAGATCGTTGTTGTCTGCACCAATTTGTGAAGAATGCAGCCAAAGATCGCAGGCTGTATAAAAAGATTGTGGATTTAAGGTAAAGAAAAAGAAACGGAGGATCATGAATAGATCGCAGTATTTTGAAATTTGCTGCAACCCTTCGTGAAGTTCTCAACAGATAACAAAGGAGTCAGAAAACGTAAAGAAGAAATGAAAGAAAATCATCATTACAGATGTGACTGTCGCTGCCAAGGAAATGCGCCACCAGTTTAGAAAGAATTCATAGTCAAAGGAAAAAGATACAGCCATAGTTGTTGAAGAAGAAATCATAGAAAGAGATATGTAGATGACAAGATTCAGATTGCAAGAGAGGATCAAGAAAGGTTGAAGGCACATAGCTAGCTGAAGAAGAGAAAGGAAGAAATTGTTGTCTCTGAAATCACAGCCAAGTGTATAAGGTGAGTTTAATTATTTGTTTCAGTGGAAAAAGTTGGCAAAAGGGTAAAGAAAGAAAGGGATGCTTTGGAGAAAGAATTGATGGAAATTAAGAAAGCTAATTCAAAATTGTGTCGAAATCACAGTCAAGTGTATAAAGTGAGTTTAATTATTTATTTCAATAGGAAAGTTGGCAAAAGGGTAAAGAAAGAAAGGGATGTTTTGGAGGAAGAATTGATGGAAATTAAGAAAACTAATTCAAAATTGGTAACAAATTTGAAAGAATTTGGAAAAGAAATATGTGAATACTTGAGTGAAATTGAGATTCTTGAAAAGGAATTGAGTAATGTTAAAAGAAAGAATGAAGAAGAGTGTTTGAAATTAAAGCCTCTAGTTTGTGATGCGTCATGTGGTGCAAAAGACTTGTCTTGTTCCTTAAATAAAAACCATTGATTTTTGTGAAGTTGATTTTAATAATGAATGCGAGACTAAATGGAAACTAAAGTTTTTGGAGTTTGTTATGTTAATAACAAAGGATATTTTGAAAATAATGTTGGTTTGAAGATTATGAAGAGAATGGGTTATAAAGGTGAAAGACTAGAAAAGTGTGAACAAGGAATACAAGATCCAATTTAGCCTGTTTTGAGAACAAAATATGGTCTTGGATATATTGCAGGTAAAGGAGATGATACATGTACAAGAAAATTTATTCAAGGAATGAAATGTGTCAAATGTTGTCATTGTAGTAGGAAAGGGCATATAGAAGATATGTGTTGGGATCTACATCCATGTAGAATTTGTGGTTTGAGAAATCATTCAAAAAATATGTGTTGGAAAAGGAAGTGGAAAAATGAATCTATGACAGGATGCATGTAGTTGAACTGTGGATGGAGTTTTGGATTGAATTGGCAACAAGTTATAATATGTTGAAAAAGTTGTTCAAGTGCAAATATTCATATGACAAAGAAGATTACAATAAAAAGATGTTTCATGGTCTTGTAAGACATCATGCAAAGTGGAAAGATACAGACAGTGAAAGGACTTCCAATTTGAAGTTATGAAGATTTGAAGATCAAAGTTTAAATGACTGCCGCAACAGTTGGAGAGAAAGCTGAAGAAAGATTCCCGGGTCTTGAAGATAGTTTGAAGGTATCATTTGAGTAAGTCTAAAGACTTGGTTACAACCATCAAAGAGGAAAAAAATTGCAAAGATAAAATTTGAAGAGTGAAAATGCCGAAACATATGTGGTGGAAATTAAGGGGGAGTGTTCGAAGAAAGTAGATAATTTCTCCCATATGAAGAAAAAAAGCTACAATTTTTTTGTAACTAAATAAATTAGAAATTAGTTTAGTTTTTTACTATTTTGCTTTGTTTTTAAAGTTGTTTTAAAATTGTTGTTTTTAGTATTACTTCTCATTGAAGTTATTGAACTGCTCTATAAAAGAGGCATGGTGTACTTGATTTGATTAAGCAATAGAATGAAGTGCAGTAGCATAGCGTGAGGAAATAATTGTGTTTTGTGTTTCAATATTTTATGTGTTCAATCTGTTATGTGTATTAGTTTTATTTCCATCCATTCTAACACAACTTACTTGGCAAGTCCCTTGCTTATAACTTTTGTTTCAAGGCTGAATCATTAAATATGATGCCACATTACCATGCTTTTTGTCAAGGTGTCCAAAAAAGCCCAAAAAAAAAGTGAGACCAATATTTGCGCATTCACAACATGGGTAGTTGAGCATTGATGTGGCATCACATGATTGGTTAATTTTTAGATAAAAGGAATGCATTTTTTTTAATTATGGGTAGTCAAGTCACAACTATTGGGCATTATATAAACAACTACTATCACAACTATTGAACATTATGTAAACAACTACTATCACAACTATTGAAACATGCTCAACTACTGGGTCCTCTACCCTATATAACTCATGCCATATTTTTTTCAAACATTTTTCATACTATCCATTTAGAATGCACCTTTGACTGTCTTTATTAATTAATTAAAAATAGAATACAATGTGTTTTTAATTAGTTAAATAAAAATAAAATCCAACAAATACACGGCAATTACGTCAGCACATTTGTCCTCATCTACTATAACATTTGGAGCAAGTTTGAGCTTTAGATCTACCTACTCCACATCTCTATTCCTCTGTGTCATTCATTTAATGCATCACAGTTCATTCTGGGTTATCCTAATTGAATCAATGAGGGTAAATGTAGGACATGTTAAACCAGCAATCACACCTTGGTGTGCAATGGGTATGCCTAAGATGTGTGCAAAGTCAATTAGGAAAAAATGGGTGTAGTACATGAGGTCATTTGGTAGGTCATTTTTAAAATGATATTGTTTATATATTATTATTATTATTATATTATTATTACTATTATTATATTATTAATTTTATTTTATATTAACATACATATAATTTTCTTTTTCCTAACCTATCCAAAGATCAATTAAATTATGATTTCTTTTATAAATTAATTTTCTATATATACTATTATATATATTTATAAATATAATTATATTGTATATAATTTAATATGTATTATATACAATATATAATAAATATTAAATAAGCATATAATAATTATTAATTAGTAATTATAAAAATATTATCTATAATTAATAGTTTTGTTAAAGAATATAAAATATAATAATAATAAATAATATAATTATATATTTATACCTTTTTTTTTATTATATAAAATTTACTTTATATTATTTATGCAATATATACTTAACTACGTAGGATAAAGGATGCCATAATGTTAAAATCTAAATATGCTCATTATTAGGATCTTGGCAGTAATTTTCATTTTAATAAACATGCTGCTCTAAAATCCTGCTAAGAAAAATGGGAAAATGATGAATGGCTAATATTCATTTTAATCTATTGTAAAGGCTGTTAAGAACAAAATTTGGTCATTACTCTCAAATAAAAGAAACCTCTAAATATTATTAATTTATATTTATAGAAAAATTACAAATCAGAATTACGCATTTTAAAATATTATTAATTTAAAATCAACAAACTAAAATTTTTTATCACGAATAATAAAAAAAATCAGTAATGTAAAATAGAATAAGTTTAATTATTTTATTAAAAAAATTGTTCGAAGATTACACAATATATCAGTAAATCAAGAGAATTTAAATTTATAGAAATTTAACTATTAAATTAAAAATTGTTTGAAATATACCATACGTTTAATCCTAAAGCCAAAACCCCAAAACAAATTAAGGAAGGCAGAAATTTCATTTGAAGACAAATTGTGATTGTAAAAATTCCGGGCAGGAGAATTTAATTAAAATACCAGCGGAAGCGGTTTCAAGTGGTGTTTGCGCCTCTCGCAGGTGAACAAACATTCGACTGCCGTTGAGTAGTTGAGATCCATTGTTAACATCATCCACTGCTAACTTAATGGCAGTCTTTGCTATCTTTCCCGACCACGAACTGGAATCTACTATTATCCCCACATTCACCGTCTCCTCCACAGACAGCTGGGCTGAATTATCACACACTGAGCCTCTCTGACCAGTCAATGTTGCTGCCGTTTTCCGTTAGGGTTCAGCACTGGCTATGCTATGAATGTCGATGGCTGTTGCATGAATCTTACAAAATTGTTTATTAGGAAGTACTGTAACTTGGAAATGAATTCCCGTATTGTCCCTAGCACTTACTTCTAGCAAACTCATTTCCACACTCTCCAATTGTTTCATTCAATAAATTTTATATTTCGATTACACCAAAGTTACTCAACTTTGTAATATTTTATTTTTTTATTGTATTATTAAAATTATTATTTTTAAATGATACTGATTTATTATTATTAAGATTTATAGGTATATGTTAAGATAAAATTGATCCATCCCTATTAGTTTTTATATCAATATTTTTTTTTTTCCAAGTCAATTAAAATATACATTTAAATTTTTATAATATGAAATAGTATTATAAATTTGGTGATATTTAATTTTTATTTATTTTTAGAATAATTATTTTTAAATGATATTTTATTGTTTTAAATCGATTCATTCTTATCAATTGTTAGAATTTTTAGAATCAATATTAATATTTTACTCAAATCAATTAAATAAGTTATTATTCTCATTTAATGGTTTTTATTAGTTAGCTTTATAAATTGTAGACACATTATTTGTTCTTATTTTAGTTGTAATGTTCATTATTAATAAATTATTTGATAGGTAGTTTTTATGATTAATAGACTTTTGTGTTGATAGTTGATTACTTTTAAGTTAGGTTAATTTGTATCTTTAATTTATATGTGATAATCTATTTTTGTTTGGTTATGATTATGTTTATAATTTATTTAATTATTAATTACTAGTGTGATGGTAAGCATCACTTCTTATATGGTTTCATTTATTGATGGATTTGAGGATTCAATTTATTGATTAGCTTGTGTGCTTATATGTTAACTTTTTGACACCATTGTGGTAGTTTTAGGGTGTCACATAAGTGGTTTATGTTAAAAATTTTCAACTATAAGTTTGAAGAATCGGGTTTTATATTCTAGTTTTAGTTTATATGTTGGAATTGGATATTCAATTCTATATATTTTAGTATGTGGTTATTTAACTCACTTATATATAATAAGAAAATTCTTTTTAACTAACATGTGGATCTTCTCAATGCCATTAATTTCATTTTAAAAATAAATTTTCACTTGTAATTCCTAAATAAATTCCTAAAATTTATGTGATTGTGTAAAATATAATATTAGTGTCACATTATAAATGGTAGATTGAATAAGTTGAGTACCTCCACCCTCCATTTTTTCTTCTATAATATTTATACATACACACCAAAGAAACCAAAGATACACATAAATTATGCACCAAAGCAATGCAATATGATCATTATCATCAATTCCATTACATAATAACATGGATCTATATTTGGAGGCAATTCGTATAGAGCTTTTACTATGTGATTTATGGTTTTTAACTTTCTTTTTGCATAAATTTTTTATGTATAGTAAATAATGTGTTTTTGAATTTTAATAGTAAATAATCTATTCTTGGATATATATAAACTAAATAAATTAATTTATGGTTTCATCTTCATTTATCAAAATGAAAAATATCAATCTAGTGGTGTGAATTTGATTAATTAAAATGGTTGAGAATATAACTAAATTATTTCATGAGTTCCATTCTATTATATATAGATTACAACATGTAAAATTTGATTTGATGCTCAAAAATTAATCCTCTTTGCACCCATTATATAACTTGATTTATGTTTCTCATTGTTCTATAAATAAGCATATGTCCTTAAAAATATTTTTTAATTCTAAAATCTATTTTTGATGCTTCAATATTTTAGTGACCAATAACTTAAATATTTTTTTGAATCTAAAACCATATTTTCATAATATATTTCTAAAACTCCTTCCTAAAATAATCTCTTTATACCCTTCTCAATAATTGTTCTAATATTTTATCAACAGATTGTTTTATAATATTTTAGTGTGAAGCTATATTTTTATTATACATTTCTAAAAATATTTCCTAAAAGAATTTTTTAGATCCCTTTTCAAAAATAATTTTATTTATTCATGAACTATTTCATTTTCTAAATACATGAAAATATATATAAATAGGTAAAATGAAAAACCTTTTTTATAGCTAGGTGGTTGTCATGAGGCAACTCCCTTTTAGTAAATATAAAAAATTAAATAAAAAATACCTTAGAGGGTTTGAGTATTTTAGCCAAAACTTCCAAGTGAATTGAATTTTAAAGACCTAAAAATATTCAAAGTTATAAATTTTTAATCTCCTTCCTCAATTTCATTGTAGTTGTAACTACCTCTTGTGATACTATGGATGATGTATGAAATTCCTTCAATTATTTCTATTAACTTTCTTTTCTAGTCCTATGTTA